>JASAMZ010003517.1:0-15962 GCA_030248115.1 Linhomoeus sp. GSCO2_2
TCCGTCTGGTCGAGAAGGCCGAGTACGTCGGCCGCCATATAACGATCGGGGACGTCCTTGGACGCGTTACACACGGACTCGAACGCTTGAAAGTTTGGTTGAAGTCACGTCGGCCTTTGCCTCTCGCAACACTTTCATTGGTGACGCCCAGCAATCCTGAGATTGTTGCCCGCGGCGCATAGAGAATGTGAACTTTTCGCCTGTGGCGCACACAATGATTTCAAACGCACTCTGTAACAAACTAGTTACATGCGTTAGGCAGCGTTTGGCCGTTTATAATTATTTTGCCCTTAGATTTTCGGGCTAATCCTCGCGCCCTTGGCACACATACACATTTCGATGTAACGCGTCCCTTGTCGCCGTTGTAGTAGACGAGGGTTGTGCAGAAGAGCCTCCTGCTCCAGGCGACGACCCTGTCCCTCTTCCTCAGGGTCTTCCGGGTCTTCATCGTGAGACAGGTGTCCAGGAGGAAGGAGCGCAGCTCCCGCGCCTCCGTCACGATCTCCGGCTGGCCGAAGTCGAAGCGCTGATGACTGGGACGGTCGGCGACTGGAGGCAGTTTGGCCGTCAGCTCCCGGAAGAGCACCTCCGCCTTCTGGAAGTGACTCTGGTCGTCGTGCTGGGACGCCTTGCGCCGCCGACTGTCCAGGGAGGCGCTGACCGCCTGGCCCGCCTGCACGGCTGCCGGGACCAGAGCCAGACTGGCCACGGCCGCTTCCATGCCGCTGGCTGGTGTCGTTTGATGGCAGCGAGTCCCAACTGTAGTTCTCTTCTATTGTATGTATGTACCTATGCTGTTTGTCGCGCGCTGTGACGCATTTAGCCGCACGCCCTGGCGCGTGACGACTCGACGCGAGGTTTTGGCAACTACATTCTCGCGCGGCAAGGCAGCCTTTGCACAATGAGTCGGCTCTCTGACAAGAATGACGACAACAACGAACGTGGAACTGGGGACAACAGTAAAATTAAACTGTGTTCAGAAGCTCATCTGCTTGTTAGCAATCAACAAGTCTGCATTGGCAACACCCCACTCGTCAAATGGTATGATCAGAACTTCAGAAGGGTGTTCTGCGGTGCCTCATTGCCCTGTAGACGTACCATTGTCGGCGAATACCGTTGCTGGCGCGAAAATGAGGCGCAACACCGTTTTTAAATTTAAAGTAACGTAGGGAACCCTGGTGCGGATAACATCCGAGCCTCCCCCCCCCCCCCCCCCCCTTCCCAATCCAACATGGGGCACCCTTCGTCTGTCGTCGCGACTCGTATGGTTCCCCATCTCACGGGCGACTGCTCGTATGAGCACGCGCTTCATAGCTCTATAAATCTACACCGTATCTGTAATAGGAATATCACCGTAGTGAAGTAATTTAGCTTGAATCTGTTGCAGAACACTCATTCTAAGGTCCGTCAGGCCTATGGTGGACATGAACCCACGTCCCATCATCGCATGTACCTTTCAGGTTCGAACATGCCAATTACAGTAAGCCTTGGCGCAGTATATTGCAACAGCGATTTTGGCGCAAAAGTGAGTGAACGGGTTGCTGTAATCCACGGCTACGGCTCCGGCCACGGCAATTCTCTGTAGTCCACGGCTACGGCCGAAAACTGTATTCCCGCGGCTTTTTGCTGTTTATCCACGGCTACGAATGCTAAATTTTGCCGGCCGCCAGTGTAGCCGAAGCGCTGAACAGCGGCGACGGCTCAAGCTCGGTGAGTGCATTGTTTAAGGATACAACTTCTTTTTTCTTCTGGAACTGCTGCCAGCCGGTATGCGAGGATGCACGGTCTGCATGCACGACACACGGACGACGCAGGACGACTCACAAAGGTGCAGCCCGTCTGAAACGGTTGGAAGGCACTTCTGCCAGAAACCTACGCAAACCTACGCAGATGTGTCTTCCCGCTACACCTATGTGCAACACCGGACAGACTGCGTCGCTGTCAGATAAGGCGCGATGCGGAACGCTTGTCACAGAATGGGAAGGCTACACGGCACCGAGACGAGATCAACCAAGGGAATCAGATCGACAGATACAGGGCGTACAATAGTGACGCTGCCACCGATTGGACGTGAGCTCGTCGGATAAGGGGCGGAAGCGCAGCGGCTGGAAGGCGGAGCCGTCGTAGAAGCGCCACTCCTGGTGCCAGCGAATGAGGCCGGCGAAGTGGCCCGGCTGCTTGAGCGAGAGTCCCGGCGAGACGGAATCTAGAACGCAGCGAAAATACAACGACAGTCAGTATATTAGTCAACGAAGCGACAGGAACTGACTTTCTGCACTCGACTTCTATCTGTAGGGGCAAGTCGAGCGCTTTACTGGGCGACGAGACCTTCTCGATGTTCACTGGAAGCATCCAGGGCTTGCCGCTGGAGAACTTGAAGGCGCCGAAGTTCACCTTCCCTTTGCACATCTGGTACTGCTGCCTAAACGGGCTCTACTAGTTCCTCCCAGTCCAGAATCAAGAATACACAGGGTGCTCCCTCTAGGATTTCGCCATTTGCTGACAATTGCACATACCCTTTTCTATCGTTGTAGCTCCAGCGGTCATTTTGGGGCCTTCGGCCCTGGAAATCGGCGGAGCAGTAGCCGCCCTTCGATCTGGGCTTGAATATGGCCATCTGGGTCGTCCTCTAGACCGGCATCTTGTGGCTTGAAGTCGACCTGAACAGCGGGAAAGCCAGTCGCCACAATTAGTCACCAACTACTACTACGCAAGAGTAGGTCTTAGTAAGGAAGTTGAATACTTGAGGTTGAATGTCAGCGCGAAGTCCGCGTTCTGGCGACTCTGCTCCTTCCCATCCAGGGGACAGTCGCTGTTGTCACAGAGGCCCAACTGGACGGCTGAGAACACGTGGCAGAGCGGCCCAAAGAAGCGATTCCACTGGGTGCCAAGGAGGTCGTAGGGACTTTTACCATTGTGTATTGAAGTGGCAGACTCGCCGTCCATTGTTGTCTAGTTGTAAGTTCACCTGCACAGTAATCAACATAGCAATGGTCAAGCGGACCTTGTCCTTGCGATACGCTGATGAGCCACTTGACGAACTGTAGCTTCCCCTCAGTGCCTCTGCCCTTGCGAATGTCGTGCAGGAAGCACTTGACAGCCGCTTCTCCTTCACTGTCGCCAATGTGACTGACGAACTCGGCCACCTGATTCAGAACGCCATGTAATAAAACAGCTGGAGTTGGGATATGGTCTATCAAATACGGTACGAACTTGTAGTGAGTGGGCGTAGATGGTGCAAAGCAAGTTGTCGATTGTGCAAGTGTTGGCCATCGACATCGAAGTTGGGCCCCATGGCAGCATTTCCGGCTGCTTGCAATTGCCGTGCCAGCTGACCCCTCGTCCAGACTTCTTCTAAAACAAACTTAAACAACAAAATAAACAGTAATCTACCGTCGCCACGTGACAGTTGCTTGTGCCACAGCGAGTAGAGAAAGACCGCCAGGTCTGGCCAACTGCCGCGGATCACCTCGGTCGCAAAATCCCAGCCTGTATCAAGACAACCCCACTATTCAAAGTCTAGGAGCACTATTAAAACATTCGTAAGTTTCAATCGCTTACTGAACGAATTGCAGCACAGTAGCGGGGCCCAGGACACCACCAGAAGCAGCTGCTCAAGCAACTCGATCCAGAAGGCGGTCGCCGGAACAGCCGCCGCCACCGCCACGACGATGCCGACCAGTTGACTGGGCCGCCAAATCCAGAACCTGAAGTAGAAAGCGAACAGCAGCAGCAACAACAGAGGCGAGGAAGAAGGAAAAGCCGAAAGAGTCAGATCGGTGCCATGACCATCGAAGCTGCTGCCGCCATGGCGCTTGCCGAAGGAGAAGCCCTGCTGGCGCCGCTGATGCCGCCGCCAGCCCACTCGTCGCTTGTCGAAGGTTGCTACCGCCGATCGCTGCCTCCAGCTGAAGGGGCTTCCACTGCGGCAGAAGAAGGAAGTCGCCTTCGCCGAGCCGATGACCAGAAGCTGACGGGAAGAGGGCCGACCGGGCCAATCTCCGCCGCCGCCACCGCTGCTGCTACGAGAGCAGAAAGGCCACACCATCCTCGATCCGAAGAACGAAAGAAGACGTGACAGGGGGGATAGTCCAGTGGGGACTGTTGGGTTGGGTGCACAAGGCACAGAAGAAGCTGACGAACAGCGAATTTCAATCCAATCTCCTCTCCGATTTCTCTCCGATCTTACTCACTTCCGTCCACAATAATGATCTCTTCCGCTTTGTCATGCCCTCCGGCGGCATATTACTGTAAAAAACCGTTTTCATTCAGCTTCTCCTGCGCCTAGCCAATGATCGCTAATCTGGCTTATCATCGCCGGCGGCTAGTCGTCCACTCCGGCAACGGCCACGCCCCTTCGTGGCTTCATTTCTAACGTGGCCGTGGAATACAGATTGCGTGTTATACAGTGGAGCCGTGGAATACAGAGAATTGCCGTAGCCGCGGCCGTAGCCGTGGGGATGCAGCAACCCGAGTGAACGGCCAATTGAAACTCGCGCAGAGAAGTCGAAAACACCGACGGATCGGAAACGATTTCATGGACATTCGGAGCTTTTTCGGCGCCGGCGGGCCATCGCAGCCGAAACGCTCCTCCCTTACGGAGTTACGGGGCGATGAAGGCAAGAATAGCGAACCGAAAACGCCGCAAAATCCCAAATCCAAGAAAATGAAGAAATCAAGGGATTTTGCAAAAAGACGAGAAGAAGAAAGACAGGCGCGGAAGTCCGCAGAAGAAGAAGAAACCGGTTTCTCGCAAGTCGGGCGACGACGACGACAGCGACGACGACGTGGTTATCGTGCCGAAGAGATTTTCGCTCCTCGGCCCAGAAATGCGAAGAAGAAGAAGGCCAGAATTTCCTAGAGTGAAGGTGCGAAGTTTTTGAAATAATGACCAGAATATAAGCTGAAATAATTTAAAGTTTTCCGTCGAATTTCAGAATCCTCAGACGAGGAGTGCCCGGTGTCAAAGAAGCTCTCGCGCGATATTGCCGCCGCCTCAGAGCGAGAAGCAGAAAGGGAAGAAGCGTCGATACATTGACGAATCGGGTTGGTTGACTGACTGGCGCAGGTGAGCGAAATCTGCAAGCGTTGCGAAGACGGCACACCACTTTTGGCTGCAACAGTTGCTTTGTGAAGTTGGATGACAGTGTTATAGCCGCAATGGGTGCGATTGCGCGTCTGCCTGTGGGGGGGAGTGGGGGAGGGGAGGTTGGCTATTGTGGGGCCGGGGGATACCCCTTCCCTCTCTCCGCCACCCCTCACCACCCACCTCCCCCCCCCCCCCCTCTAATCCCCTCCTCCACTAATACTTTGGCTTCCTCCCTCTCTAATGACTCCAATACGCCCGTGATCACAAAGGTGAGACCTTGTAGACAGTTGGCCGCGCCCTGGGAAGGAGGATACTGTAGAAGTTTCTCATATAGGTGACTCAGTCGTTTCACTTTGGACAATGATTGCAATAAGATATTTGAAAGGGAAACGGGTTCTTCACAGCTGCCATGACACGTTCACATCCGCTTCACTCTCACCTCAGGGATCTCCTTCTCCCCCAAGTGTTTGGGACCTTCCCTGTGCATGTACTGATGATAGCCATAGCCAGGAGTTGCGCCGCTAGGGGTGGAAGCCACAGACGAGTCGTTTGCGGAATCTGCAGTAGATTCTTCCACTTTGGAGGTAGACTCCTCCAATTTGGAGCTCTGGGGATCGGTCGCCCCTTGCGGGTTCAGGTGTTTCAGAGGGGACTTCTTGGGGGAGGACACTGGAATTGATAATTAATCAATTTTGCCCTTGAATTGAATTTACACCATTAATTGTTCCCACGTCGGTCTGTGAGCTGCAGAGGAGCGGGCGACCGATGTGCGCCGGGCGACTTTGGCTTCTTCGACGAGGAAAAATACTTTGACTTCTCTTGAGATCCGGGCTTCTGCGTCGCTTCTGAACTCTCCGCGAATTCTTCGATTTCTAACGCTTTCTCTTCGTCTTTCGGGTCTAAAAGTGAGGTGAATCACTTACGTGTGGCATGGCAATTTGAAATTGTGGCAGCTAATTCTTCACAAAATATGTTCCACACCATTTCCACCGGCCGTCTTCTGACTCTGACTGGCGAAGGTCCCCACATCGGGATCGGCCACAAATCGAGGCGATTGGCGCCGATTCGGCGCTGGCGACGACTGCGGCGGCGTCCCAATTACTACCACTTCTTCTGTAGAAGCACTCTCAATCTTCTTCTTCGGAGACGGGGTGCGGAGTCTATCGGCCTTAGACTCGACGCTAGGGCTTTCTGTCGCCGCTACTGGCGTGGATTCCGGCGCTTTGCTTTTAGACGGCTTGCTGTTCCCAAAGAAGTCGGCCACCGACACGGGATTCAGGTTTCTTTGGGTCTTCGCAGCCGCAGGCGATTTAGAGCCCTTCGAGTTCTTCGCGGTAGAAGCGGCCGATTCGGAAGAAGCCGCCGCTGCCAGAGAGGAGACGATGTCGGCTGAAGCGACGGCGCCCTTTCGCGGCCTTCTTCCTCTGCTTCCCTTGGCGCGACCACCCGCGGCGCCCACTTGGGAAGCGGAGTCCCAAGGAGTGATGTCGTCGATGTCACTGTCCTCGTCCGAGCCTGGAAAAGAGGGTATAGACTGCAGGTAGGAGTAAGGCACTCTAGAGCCGTTTTGCCATAGACAAAACTGCATCAATACACCGGTCAAATCGACCACATATACGTGCGATTTGGGGGGGGGGGGGCGGAGGAGGGGATTGGGAGAGGGGGGGGGGGGGGGAGGTGGGTGGTGAGGGGTGGCGGGAGAGAGGGAAGGGGTATCCCCCGGCCCCACAATAGCCAACCTCCCCTCCCCCCACTCCCCCCACAGGCAGACGCGCAATCGCACCCATTGCGGCTATAACACTGTCACACCCAACTTCACAAAGCAACTGTTGCAGCCAAAGTGGCGTGCCGTTCGCAACGCTTGCAGATTTCGCTCACCTGCGCCAGTCAGTCAACCAACCCGATTCGTCAATGTATCGACGCTTCTTCCCTTTCTGCTTCTCGCTTGAGGCGGCGGCAATATCGCGCGAGAGCTTCTTTGACACCGGGCACTCCTCGTCTGAGGATTCTGAAATTCGACGGAAAACTTTAAAATATTTCAGCTTATATTCTGGTCATTATTTCAAAAACTTCGCACCTTCACTTGAGGAAATTCTGGCCTTCTTCTTCTTCGCATTTCTGGGCGAGGAGCGACGATTCTTTGGCACGATAACCACGTCGTCGTCGCTGTCGTCGTCGTCGCCCGACTTGCGAGAAACCGGTTTCTTCTTCTTCTGCGGACTTCTGTGCTCGTCTTTCTTCTTTGTCTTTGCAAAATCCCTTGATTTCTTCATTTTCTTGGATTCGGGATTTTGCGGCGTTTTCGGTTCGCTATTCTTGCCTTTATCGGCCCGTAACTCCGTAAGGGAGGAGCGTTTCGGCTGCGATGGCCCGCCGGCGCCGAAAAAGCTCCGAATGTCCATGAAATCGTTTCCGATCCGTCGGTGTTTTCGACTTCTCTGCGCGAGTTTCAATTGGCCGTTCACTCGGGTTGCTGTATTCCACGGCTACGGCCGCGGCTACGGCAATTCTCTGTATTCCACGGCTCCACTGTATAACACGCAATCTGTATTCCACGGCCACGTTAGAAATGAAGCCACGAAGGGGCGTGGCCGTTGCCGGAGTGGACGACTAGCCGCCGGCGATGATAAGCCAGATTAGCGATCATTGGCTAGGCGCAGGAGAAGCTGAATGAAATGGTTTTCTACAGTAATATGCCGCCGGAGGGCACTACAAGCGGAAGAGATCATTATTGTGGACGGAAGTGAGTAAGATCGGAGAGAAATCGGAGAGGAGATTGGATCGAAATTCGCTGTTCGTCAGCTTCTTCTGTGCCTTGTGCACCCAACCCAACAGTCCCCACGGGACTATCCCCCCTGTCACGTCTTCTTTCGTTCTTCGGATCGAGGATGGTGTGGCCTTTCTGCTCTCGTAGCAGCAGCGGTGGCGGCGGCGGAGATTGGCCCCGTCGGCCCTCTTTCGTCAGCTTCTGGTCATCGGCTCGGCGAAGGCGACTTCCTTCTTCTGCCGCAGTGGAGGCCGCTTCAGCTGGAGGCAGCGATCGGCGGTAGCAACCTTCGACAAGCGACGAGTGGGCTGGCGGCGGCATCAGCGGCGCCAGCAGGGCTTCTCCTTCGGCAAGCGCCATGGCGGCAGCAGCTTCGACGGTCATGGCACCGATCTGACTCTTTCGGCTTTTCCTTCTTCCTCGCCTCTGTTGTTGCTGCTGCTGTTCGCTTTCTACTTCAGGTTCTGGATTCGGCGGCCCAGTCAACTGGTCGGCATCGTCGTGGCGGTGGCGGCGGCTGTTCCGGCGACCGCCTTCGCGATCGAGTTGCTCGAGCAGCTGCTTCTGGCGGTGTCCTGGTGCTCGCTACTGTGCTGCAATTCGTTCAGTAAGCGATTGAAACTTACGAATGTTTTAATAGTGCTCCTAGACTTTGAATAGTGGGGTTGTCTTGATACAGGCTGGGATTTCGCCACCGAGGTGATCCGCGGCAGTTGGCCATACCTGGCGGTCTTTCTCTACTCGCTGTGGCACAAGCAACTGTCACGTGGCGACGGTAGATTACTGTTTATTTTGTTGTTTGAGTTTGTTTGAGAAGAAGTCTGGACGAGGGGTCAGCTGGCACGGCAATTGCAAGCAGCCGGAAATGCTGCCATGGGGCCCAACTTCGATGTCGATGGCCAACACTTGCACAATCGACAACTTGCTTTGCACCATCTACGACCTGTCGCGCGACGGCGCAGCGAGACGGAGCGCGCAGACGGCGCAGCCGAGACCGACGCGCCCACAACACCCCCCCCAACCACCCACCACCACTCACTACAAGTTCGTACCGTATTTGATAGACCATATCCCAACTCCAGCTGTTTTATTACATGGCGTTCTGAATCAGGTGGCCGAGTTCGTCAGTCACATTGGCGACAGTGAAGGAGAAGCGGCTGTCAAGTGCTTCCTGCACGACATTCGCAAGGGCAGAGGCACTGAGGGGAAGCTACAGTTCGTCAAGTGGCTCACCAGTGTATCGAAGGACAAGGTCCGCTCGACCATTGCTATGTTGATTACTGTGCAGGTGAACTTACAACTAGACAACAATGGACGGCGAGTCTGCCACTTCAGATAACAACGGCAGCGTCTACGACCTCCTTGGCACCCAGTGGAATCGCTTCTTTGGGCCGCTCTGCCACGTGTTCTCAGCCGTCCAGTTGGGCCTCTGTGACAACAGCGACTGTCCCCTGGATGAGAAGGAGCAGAGTCACCAGAACGCGGACTTCGCGCTGACATTCAACCTCAAGTATTCAACTTCCTTACTAAGACCTACATACTCCTGCGTAGTAGTAGTTGGTGACTAACTGTGGTGACTTGCTTTGCTGTTCAGGTCGCTTCCCAAGCCACAGATGGGTCTAGAGGACTACCTGATGGCCATATTCAAGCCCAGATCGAAGGGCGGCTACTGCTCCGCCGATTTCCAGGGCCGAAGGCCCCAAAATGACCGCTGGAGCTACAACGATAGAAAAGGGTATGTGCAATTGTCAGCAAATGGCGAAATCCTAGAGGGAGCACCCTGTGTACGGATTCTGGCCTGCGAGGCACCAGTAGAGCCCGTTTAGGCAGCAGTACCAGATGTGCAAAGGGAAGGTGAACTTCGGCGCCTTCAAGTTCTCCAGCGGCAAGCCCTGGATGCTTCCAGTGAACATCGAGAAGGTCTGCCCGCCCAGAAAAGCGCTCGACTTGCCCCTACAGATAGAAGTCGACGGCAGAAAGTCAGTTTCGTTGCTTCGTTGACTAATATACTGACTGTCGTTGTATTTTCGCTGCATTCTAGATTCCGTCTCACCGGACTCTCGCTCAAGCAACCGGGCCACTTCGCCGGCCTCATTCGCTGGCACCAGGAGTGGCGCTTCTACGACGGCCTCGCCTTCCAGCCGCTGCGCTTCCGCCCCTTATCCGACGAGCTCACGTCCAATCGGTGGCAGCTATTGTACGCCCTGTATCTGTCGATCTGATTCCCTTGGTTGATCTCGTCTCGGTGCCGTGTAGCCTTCCCATTCTGTGACAAGCGTTCCGCATCGTGCCTTATCTGACAGTGACGCAACTTGTCTGTGTTGCACATAGGTGTAGCGGGAAGACACATCTGCGTAGGTTTGCGTAGGTTTCTGGCAGAAGTGCCTTCCAACCGTTTCAGACGGGCTGCACCTTTGTGAATTGTTCTGTGTTGTCCGTGTGTCGTGCATGCAGACCGTGCATCCTCGCATACCGCTCGCAATAGTTCCAGAAAAGAAAAGAAACGAATCCCAAACAATGCACTCACCGAGCTTGAGCCGTTGCTGTTGTTCAGCGCTTCGGCTACACTGGCGGCCGGCAAAATTTAGCATTCGTAGCCGTGGAATACAGTATATAGCCGTGGAATACAGTTTTCGGCCGTAGCCGTGGAATACAGAGAATTGCCGTGGCCGGAGCCGTAGCCGTGGATTACAGCAACCCGTTCACTCACTTTTGCGCCAAATGCGGGCACAATATACTGCGCCAAGGCTTACTGTAATTGGCATGTTCGAACCTGAAAGGTACATGCGATGATATGGAATGTGGGTCTTCATGTCCACTATAGGCCCTACGGACCTTAGAATGAGTGTTCTGCAACAGATTCAAGCTAAATTACTTCACTACGGTGATATTCCTATTACAGATAAGGTGTAGATTTATCGAGCTATGAAGCGCGAGCTGATACGAGCAGTCGCCCGTGAGATGGGGTACCATACGAGTCGCGTCGACAGACGTTGTGTGCCCCATGTTGGATTGGGAAGGGGGGGGGGGGGGGGGGGGGGGGGGGGGGAGGCTCGGATGTTATCCGCACCAGGGGTCCCTACGTTACTTTAAATTTAAACTCGGTGTTGCGCCTCATTTTCGCGCCAGCAACGGTATTCGCCGACAATGGTACGTCTACAGGGCAATGAGGCACCGCAGAACACCCTTCTGAAGTTCTGATCATACCACTTGACGAGTGGGGTGTTGCCAATGCAGACTTGTTGATTGCCTAACAAGCAGATGAGCTTCTGAACACAGTTTAATTTTACTGTTGTCCCCAGTTCCACGTTCGTTGTTGTCGTCATTCTTGTCAGAGAGCCGACTCATTGTGCAAAGGCTGCCTTGCCGCTTCGCGAGAATGTAGTTGCCAAAACCTCGCGTCGAGTCGTCACGCGCCAGGGCGCCTGCGGCTAAATGGGTTACAGCGCGCGACAAACAGCATAGGACATACATGCAATAGAAGAGGACTACAGTTGGGACTCGCTGCCATCAAACGAGACCAGCCAGCGGCATGGAAGCGGCCGTGGCCAGTCTGGCTCTGGTTCCGGCAGCCGTGCAGGCGGGCCAGGCGGTCAGCGCCTCCCTGGACAGTCGGCGGCGCAAGGCGTCCCAGTACGACGACCAGAGTCACTTCCAGAAGGCGGAGGTGCTCTTTCGGGAGCTGACGGCCAAACTGCCTCCAGTCGCCGACCGTCCCAGTCATCAGCGCTTCGACTTCGGCCAGCCGGAGATCGTGACGGAGGCGCGGGAGCTGCGCTCCTTCCTCCTGGACACCTGTCTCACGATGAAGACCCGGAAGACCCTGAGGAAGAGGGACAGGGTCGTCGCCTGGAGCAGGAGGCTCTTCTGCACAACCCTCGTCTACTACAACGGCGACAAGGGACGCGTTACATCGAAATGTGTGCCAAGTGCGCGAGGATTAGCCCGAAAATCTAAGGGCAAAATAATTATAGACGGCCAAACGCTGCCTAACGCATGTAACCTAGTTTGTTACAGAGTACGTTTGAAATCATTGTGTGCGCCACACGCGAAAAGTTCACGTTCTCTATGCGCCGCAGGCAACAATCTCAGTATTTCTAGGCGTCACCGATGAAAGTGTTTGCGAGAGGTAGGGACCGTCGTAGCGATATGTAGGTAGCGCCGACGTGGCATCAACCAAACTTTCAAGCGTTCGAGTCCGTGTGTAACGCGTCCAAGGATGTCCTGATCCGTCAGATGGCGGCCGACGTACTCGGCCTTCTCGACCAGACGGACTTGGTCGACTGGGTCGCCAGGAAGGGGGATCTCTCGAGCGCCACTACTCAAGGGGGAGGAGGCGCCACGACAGAGAAACAGAGGGAAGCCTTCAGGATCCGCAAGAGTCTGGAAGACCAGCTGGTCAACAGCGTCGAGCTGGCCAAGCACTTCCAAAGCCAGGCCGTCGCCAGCCCCCTGGCCGTTGAAGAGTTGCAGAGTGCCGTCCGAAAGCTGATCGGCGCCTTCCCAAGCCCTGCGAAGTCGACAGTGGCGGCACCTTCGGTTCAAATCCTCCCTCGTACGTTGCATTGCATTGCGTTGCATAACATTGCACAACTGTTGATCACCTTGGTACGGCGTGCTTGTTTCCAACACAGAGGAACTGCTAAGGCTGGTTCCCACGCTCAAGCAAGTGTACAAGGAGGACCGCTATTTTCTGGTGAAGGAGTGGGAGCACTTCTTCGACCTGGACAGTCTGGTTCGGTTCGCCAGAGGAAGAGCAGTGACCACTTACAGCTTCTACATCCAGCTACAGTTGGAACATCTCGGCGAATCGGTGCCGTGCAACCGGTACATGGACGTGTTCAATGAGGAACTGCTTGAGAAAGCAGCACCCAACTACATCGTCTTCTCGGGCGACGCCGGCTCTGGAAAGACCAACTTTCTCCACAAGCTCGCCTACGATTGGTCGGTTGACTTGCAGGACGACGAGAATTGCGAACTTTCACAGGAAGACAAGGAGTGCGCCGCCGAACTCCAGAGACGTTTCTCGCTGGTGCTCTTCCTGAGACTGGGCGACCTGAAGGAGGGCATGACCTTCACCGAGGCGGTCAACGCGCTGCTGCTGCCCTCCCACCGACTGGACGCCGGCTTCCTCAACAACCTGCGCGATGAGAAGGTCCAGGCGCGCACTCTGATTCTCCTGGACGCCTTCGACGAGTTCTGGTGCATCGACAGCTGTCCAGACGTCAAGAAGATTGCCGAAGGGGAAGCTCTGCCCCGGGCCACCGTTCTCGTCTCCACGCGGCCGCACAGGGCCGGCCAGCTGTGCCGCAGACCGTGGCAGGTGCGCGTGGTGCGGCCGATTGGCCTGCAGGTGGAGGAGATGAAAGACTTCAGCCGTGGACACAATCTGCTCAACGAGCTCCTCACGAGCCCCGGCAACGAGAGGATGGTCCGCCTGCTGAGGAACCCCCTTCTCTTCTTCATGGCGGCCCTGGTACTCGACAGAATGCCCCAAGCAGACGGACAGAGTAGTAGCATCAGCTCAACAGCAAGGGCCACCACCCCTGAACTGTTCGACGTCATGGCCGCCTTTGTGGATCACAAGATGCGGCGTGTCGAGTCCAGGCCAGTGGGCTCCCAAGTCGGATCACTGAGCGGCCAAGTCAGAGGAGATGTGCAGGCTCTCATGGGCCTCATCGCCCTGGCGAACAACGAGCGCCTCTGTTGTTTGAGGGTCGCCCACTCACCCACACTGCCCACACCCGCACTTCTATCCTCGAACGACGACGACGACGGCAGCGAAGTTCAAGATAGCGGCGAGGATGGCAGTGACGGCATGGACTCTCAGGACGACGACGACGAACTCTCAGGAGAAGACGGAGGCGGTGAAGCTCGAAGCAGCAGTGAAGTCGGTGACGATGTCACAAGCGGGAAAGAAGACGATTACGACGATCACGAAGACAGGAATGACGAAGACGACGGCTGTGAAGACGGAGAAGAACAGGATGTCGGAGATGGTGGCGGTGACGAAGACGACAAGATCGAACAGGACGACGACGGTCTTGAGGTGATGGAAGCTGCGTCACGAATATTCGACAAACTGGGGGGATCAGCAGGAGTGCTGAAGCTGATGACCGTCGCAGGCGACTCTCAAGTGGGCTTCGTGTCTCAGCGAAGAAGAAGCAACGTCGGCGTCCTCCTTGACGAGCCGCTGAGCGCCTCCAGCGGCACTATCCACGAGTGGCTGGCGTTCTTCCGCCAGTGGCGCTTCCAGCACCAGCTCTTCTCAGACTACTTTCTCTCCAAGTTGATCGCCAGCTTCGGACAAACAACAAAGGCGGACGGCGGAGGAGCCCTCCTTCGCATTACCTCCATACTGGAAAAGCTGTACGCCGAGCAGTGCTATTTCCTCACCGCCCTTTCTCCTGAGATCGCGCAGGCGCCACAGTTCTGGATGCCGATGGACTGGGTTTGCTTGAATGTCAAGTGGATCTACAGACCCGAGCAGTTCCGCTGCGGCGACCGTCTCAACGAATTCTTCAGAGAGACCGTGAAGGAAGAACACGCGCTGATTGTCGAAGGAGAGCCTGACTGGAAGCACTGCACGACGGTCGCCGGCAGGCTCCTGAAACGGGCCCCGGCAGACAAGTTGGAGTCGCTCAAGTTTTCGGCCGTCACCCTGGACTGGAGCCGGGGAGTTTTCGCTGGATGGCTGGAGAAATGCGTTGCTCTCAAGCATCTGGCGTTGTACCGCTGCAGCGGGAGCATGCTTGGCCTGGGAGAGCAGCTCTTCCTGCGACTGGAGAGTCTCAGGGACGCGTTGGGCTAACGACCGTTATGCATACATAGGTAGTACCAACTCAAAGTATTTAGTCAACAAGCTGTTTTGAAAAAGTTGAGTTGTTTTATTAATACAAAGTGGTTTGTGAGTATTTTAAAGTGGAAGAGCAAAAGAGTGGATACTTTTGTAAAGTATTTCGAAGCCTTTCCGATATGACGCGCGCCCGCCCGGAGTCCACTATTCATGCACTGCTTCTGACACGCTCCTTTCTGAAGGGTTCTTGCAGGGCAACATTGGAATCGCCCGGGATTAATTTTTTGAGCAAGACACACGCATTTCTGAGCGGTTGTTGCAAGGCAACATTGGGATCGCCCGGGATTAATTTTTTTAGCAGACAAAGTTGTTCGTACGACAAGAGTTAAACTAGTTAAACGTGACACTCCGCGAGTGTCAACGTGGCACTCCGCCGATTGGCTTAAACCACCCACTGAAGCTGAACTTATTGGTACTGAGGTGTACACCTACACACCTGTACACACATACACCTGTGCACATGTACTGAGGTAAATGATGCTATCACCGCTCGCTGCGGGGCACCGCGCGCTCGCTCCTTCCCTCCCTCCCAGAAGAGACGCGGGTGACGTCACAACACCACGGGAGACCTAAGCCTGGCTATGTGGTGGATCGGCTGGATGGAGCGCGCGCGCAGCGATTTCGTCTCGGCAAAACGCCAACATTACTGGCAACATGCGCTGGAACGTGAACGTACAAAGGCCCCTCTTTGCACCGAGCTGGAACAGACACGTGCAACACGATAGGGAAGTAAGCACCGCGTTGGAAGCAGTGCCCAAACGCAGTCGAAAAGTCATCTTGTTGGTCCTGGCCAGACTTGTCCTGGCTGGCTAGTACACAGCGGTGTACCACAATTCTGGATGGGGTTTTCAGATCTTTCCTCCAAAACCAGCCTAACGCATCCGAAAAGGACCGAAACAGACGAAGAATCGCAAAAGTGGCGCGACATTCGACATTCCCGACTCCGAAAATACTTGAAACACCTCTTCCATTGCGGAGTGGGCCTTTGCTCGGGGGAGTCAGGCAGCAGAGACGATCGCGGACGTCTGTTGGTGTTCTGTAGATGGAGCGGAGCGGCCCAGTTCCTTTGTAGCGATGAAGGCGGCTACCTAAATTAACGCCCTTAGCCAGAGTTAGGCGTGGGCGGCGGGAACAGTGCTTCCGCAGCCGACATTCATTTCCAACAGCTAATTGCTACTCATGGGGCTAAGTGCCTATTGAGGACCAATTTGAACTTGCCTCCGCCGCCTTATAGCCGAGGAGCAATACCC
>JASAMZ010003518.1:0-58024 GCA_030248115.1 Linhomoeus sp. GSCO2_2
TAGCGCTCCATGCCCCCTTCCTCAGATCGTCCGCCTCGTCGTCCGCGCCCGAGGCGCTCCTCCTCCGTGGGCGACGGCTGCGGCCCGCGTTGCGCCGCCGCCTCAGCCGAGAAGGCGGCCGCGGCAGCCGCCGCCGGCTCGGTCGCCGTCGGGCGGGTCCTGGGCCTTCGCTGAGTCGACTTCTTCTTCGTCGCCTGCGGGGAGGGCGACGATCCGATGACGCAGGGGCCTCGGACGAAGATGGAGAGGAGGACGGGAAGGAAGACGAGTCCGTGTATGGCACCCAGCAGGATGACGAGGAAGACGGTCTTGAAGAAGGTGACGATCATGTAGGCGTCCACGTTGGCCAGCACCGACACGCCGATGATGGTGGAGAGGGCGCCCTGCAGAATGGGCCAACCCAAAGCCCCGAGCGACATGCGCGCCCGCTCCGTCGCCTCCTTCTCGTCGCAGATCACGTAGCCGTACGTCACGTGCTGCAAGGAATGGACTTCGGCGCATCCACAACGCAACAAGAACAGCCACGGCAAACACGCAAGCGAGACAGAGACCAGCAGGCTAATCTAAACGGAAAAAGGGGAAAACGGAAGCAAAAAAGAGAGCGGACAAAGAAATAGAAAACAGCTCACGGCGGAGAAGTCGACGGCGAGCCCCGACGGCACGAGAGAGATTATGTAGATCGCGACCAGTCACCGCACAGAAAGAAAAAGAACCCGAGAGGGGCAGAGCCCCTGTCGGGGCACTCCTCCCCTCTTTCAGAAGAATTTTGGGAGTTGAATCATGCTGCCTATTGACCAACTATGTAGACATCTCAGTGAGGCTTAGTGGCCACTCTGATCGCAAAATTAATAGCAAATTCGGAATTGTGACCCTCCAATACCCCATATTTGACATACAACACATCCAGCTTCAGCTGAACTGCCACAACCAGGTTTTCCACTTGAGGGCATGTATGGTGGCAAGGAAATTCTTCAAAAAATGGTCCCACACATCTCAAAACGAACAGACAACGTCAAATTCGTTATCAGCATCCCGAAAAGCTGGAATCGAGTACTTACACGGCATGTGACCGGGAAAAATCGGCAGCAAAAATTTTGAATTCAAATTTTCCGCCAAAATACGCGTCGGGCGAAAAAAGTGATTATAACAAAAACAACGTGTCTTTTGATGCTCTATCACGTGAAAGTCCAACTGACACCGAAATATCTCAACTGACCCCACTTTGCACTGAAACACCGAAAATTTGTTGAAAAAATTGAAATTTCGCCCAAAAAATAGCCCTGCCCAAATCTGGGCTTCTGCCACAGTGAAGACATTTATAGGTGCCACAAACTCGCCAAACATCAGCAAAATCGATCAGCACAGCAAGAAATGGGAAACGCTAGACTTTTGAATTTCGACCTAAAAATCGCTTTTTTAAATTTCATCCCCAATTCGGCCATTTGGAGAGAAACGACCTACTACAGAGTTAAAGAGCTCGTCGAGCCCTATCAAATGGTGTTTACCCGGTCTCGATACGACTGCACTATCAAAAGTTACACCTGCCCGAAGTTTTACCCGGAAACCCAGGACTCAACTTTGGGGTGAATTTCCCGCCGGGTCTCGCTTCTTAGCCCACTATATAAAACGATTCCGGGTAGAGCTATCCAAGTTGTTGTCTCACGTCAACTATCTTACATCTGCATTCGAAAGCAAAAAAATTACAAGCGGGACTCTGAACCCTATTTTTGGGTCGAAAAACCCGGTTTTTGCTACCCGGCCCGGGCAGGCCCGGACCCAGCCCGACGAAACCACGCGATTCGGGTAGCCCAATGTCTTTTACATATATGGCCCAAAGCTCGTCTCGCTTCGTTCTACCGGAACACTATTCTAAGCGTCCAAAGTTCGCCGGAGGTAAAAAAATCGGGTTTTGGCAACTTGCCAAAAATCGGGTCCCGGACGGAAGTCGACACCTTCGATCCACCCTGCGCCTTCCAGAGACCTATCGAATAAAAAAATTTCGCCCCGATCGGCCAACTCTAGCCCGACTTATGAGCGTTCCAATTTACACAGAATCCGCACCATCACTATAGCACTCCTCCCTTTTGGAGGGGAGGTGTGCCAAAAATGATGTATTCTACGAGTACATATGTACCATCTCAGGGAACGGTAAGCTACCGTAGCTTCACCACAACCAAAGCCAATGTAGCAGCACAACAGTATAGTGCAGCTCACATACCCCCCAGAGCGTCATGTAGCCGACGACGCCGACGTCGATGGAGGCAATGGCCAGGGCCACCCAGAGGGCGCACACCGGCTGTGGAATGAGCAGCAGGGCGATGACGAGCATGCAGGAGAGGGCGATGCCGATGTTCTGCAGAGTGTTGGGCAGGATCAGCTTGTACTGGTCGGCGAACAGCCAGATGGGGTAGAAGGTGGTGATGTTGTAGCGCGGGTAGCGAGAGGCCACCTCGCGCAGAGTGTCCACCGTCGAGCGCTGGTCGGTCGTCTTCCTACAAAGAATAGCCAGGGAGACATCTATGCCAACAATCCCCTTCCAGATGCCGGTCAATTGGAGAATTATCGATGTAGCCATGTAGGGTAGAGTATGTATGGTTCTTGTTTATTGTTAATACTCAGCTACTCAATGGACCTCCACCTGAACTCCTTCAGTCCTACGAAGAGTCGGAAGGCGGTGATCTTCGTTCGATTCACGGGGTCGTCCCACACAACGTCCTCCGTCCATGTTTCGAAGGTGTTCTGACTGAAGAAGTGTCTTGTCAAGCCGTAGAAGTCGTTGTTGAGCTCGAAGGCTGCAACAATGGATCAGTGGCAGCATAAAATCCGCATCAAACAAGAAACCAAAGCTATGCCACCTTCAGGCAGGTCCTCGTCGACGTATCTCTCGAGCTCCTTCAGCCAGAAGACGACGCCGTCGTCGCCGATGGTGTGCTTGGTGTTGGCCAGAGCCGAGACGGCACCGTTGATCTTCTCGCGCTCCTCCTTCGAGGCGATGTCTTCTGGCAAGTTGTTGAACACTACCTGAAGCAAGGTACGTATTGTCTTCTTTCACCAGGAGCGTAGCCAGGATTGGCAACTGGGAGAGGCAAAAAAATTATATTGGCAGCACAATTTTTTGCTGTTTTTGTGCTAATACGCACAAATGCCGCAGGCCGAAATTTTGCAATTTGTGGTGTTACAGGCACAATTTCCACTATTTACAGCGCCGCAGGCAAATTGGCCGGCATGGTATCCGGGGGGGGGGGGGGGATTTGCCCCCAAGGGCCCTCCCCTGGCTACGCCACCGTGTTTCACTAGTCGCTCGCGCAGGACGAACTGAGAAGCGCCGACGGTTACCATCATCGCGCTTTTGTATGTACCTGCGCCTGGACCCCGTATCCCCAGAAGTAGTTCTCCAGGCGGTTGTAGTGCGGTATGGCATAGGAGTCCCTAACCAACAGGTTGATGGGCTCCAGGCCCTCCCTGAGCTGGCGACAGCCGTAGAACGCCCCGAGAAGGTACAGCACCAGCCAGAGTACCACCACTCCGCGGACGACGGGCTGCATGAGCACCGGCGCGTACCTACGAAGGAAACTCTACTTCCATTAGTCGAAAATTAGCCACTCGGCAAGCACATATACCAATCCTTGAAGAGGCGGCTCATGAGTGGCACGGCGAAGTTCTCGCTGGCCTTGCGCGGATCGGGATTCGGCCTAGAGCCCAGATTGAACAGGGCAGAGAGGAAACCGGGCCGTCCGGACAGCTCTAAAGAAGCAGGGAAACGAAACTTCAATCGAGTTATGTATGAAAGGGCGTCTACATAGAAGCGTATGATGGTGAAGCGAGTTGCTCGCTCGATGTGGCTGACAACAAATCTAGCCAGTAGAACAGAACAAAGTCCTCCCCTCCTCACCATTCTTGGCGGGCGGCGGTACGGTGACGGCGAAGGATGCGAGGCAATGGCGGCTCTTCTCCTCCAGTCTGGCCTGCAGCACCAGGAGGCCGGTGAAGAAGGTCAGCTGGTAGAGGAAGGTGATGACGATGGCGACGCAGGTGTAGACGCAGAAGATCTGCACGGCAGGGATGGAGGTGATGGCGCCCACGCCGAAGCTCAAGGCGTCCGTGAAGGCGGTGATGGTGATGGAGATGGCCGCGTCCGACAGCGACTCCCCCACGCGCTTCTCCACGGGCCGTAGGCGATTGGTGCGCCGCAGGGCCGCCACCATCAGGAACATGTTGTCCACGCCGATCGCTGCAGGCGGCGAGAAGTGACAGTCGAGCAGAGAGAAATCTACTGTACTTCTATCTAACTAAGAAGCTCTAAGGAGGGGGGGGGGGGGGCAAGATCAGAACAGAATATGATGCTACGTAATGTAACGCAACGTCTGGTGTAGACGGAGGCTCTACAGCGTTCGCAGCTGCACTCCCATGCATTCGAGCGCTAACTACAGCAGGTACCAAGGCAGTGGCGGAAATCGTAGGCGACTCACAGACGACGAGAAATGGCATGACGCTGACGATGTCGTTGTAGGGCATGCCAATGAACTTGAGCAGGCCGATGGCCGAGATGACGCCCATGCCGGCGTTGAGGACGCCTAAGACGGCCAGGACGGGCTTGCTGACGACCCAGTCGATGAAGGGCCTGCCCCTGAGCAGCGTCATGCAGCAGAGCACCGAGAAGAACACCAGAATGGCGAAGGCGACCACGAAGCGCGGAGTGAGCGTCGCCGCGTTGCGCTTCAGCTCCTCCGTCAGCGTCTGCGACGGTGGAAGGTCTCGAACTGTGAGAACGGAGCGCAGACGGACATACGACGCGAAAGAAACGATCCGCACCTGCGAGTGGAATATGGTAAAGTCGATGAAGGGGTCGTAGGGGTAGTTCAGCAGCTCCCGCTCGAACTCCTGAATGTAATGTAGACGTTTCAACACTTTGTAACTGTACAATAGCCATGTCAGTCCACAACACTACAACGTACCCTCTCCCACAAGCCGCTGACGAAGCTGATGTTGGGCGGGTGGAAACGCAAGGCGTACACCATCAGCCAGGCACGAGCCGACAACACGTGAAAGGTCTGAACAACAGCATTGACATAAGCAACCTAGCTGTGCACGCACACACGACCTTGTTCAACGCAACCTATGTACGTAACATGCCAGCGTCGAACTATGTAATAAACAGGTACTACATAGGTACAGTACGTGCATACACGCAGGTGACATATGTACCCACCTTTTTGGTCTTGTTACTCCTGGGATTGGTCTCTAGGGCATGTCGGACCTTGACTCCGCCCATGCTGCTGGCCAGGTAGACGGTCTGTCCCACGTAGTGGGTGATGGGGAAGGAGATGTTCTTCTGCTTCTGGAAGGCTTCGCTGACCGGCTGCACCTGCTTGTTGGTCACGCAGCCGGTGTTGCGCCAGCGCATGCACAGATCGCGGTAGAAGAAGCGCCGGCCCTCGTGCACCACCGAGATCCGATTGCGAATGTAGAGCTGGAGACGGTGGACGGCCTCGGCGTACTCGGGAAGCAGGATGTTGGCACCGTCGCGCGCCTTCACGATCACCTGCAAAGGATGGCGCTGATGTGTAATGCGTCACCTGCAAACGAGAATTTGGGAGGCACATACTATCGTAAAAGTATGCGGTAATAGTTGCAAGTACAGTTACAGCACTAGGTACTAATCGACGGCTTCCAACTTTCCTTCACCTGACACTCCCTGGTCTGCGTGACGGATCTTCCCGGGACGTAGTTGTCGTCGTAGAGGGGCCACTTCTCGTGAATGACCTCCCTCTCAAACTTGGAGATGGCGTCGCGCGGCGTGAACAGGTAGAGGGCGTCCGAGATGGTCGTGCCGTGGAACATGCCCACCGAGAGGGCCATGGTCAGTAGGATGGGCAGCGCGACGAACAGAAAAGGGTGGAGGGCGATCAGCCGGCCGTACTTGTAGAAGAAGATACTCAGGGGACGCTCGATGCAGTCGAAGGCGGCCATCGTCGACCCCTTCCCTGCAAAGCGCGAATGCTTGACTGACAAAAACATCCAGCCAAACAAAAGTAGGCGTGCGCTCGCGTAAAAATGAAGCGCATTTTGGATATGTACCAGCGTAGGGGATGCTGCTGAGTTTGCGAGTGACCCTCTGCTTGAACGGAACTGAATGGTTGTGCTGTGACGGCGGGGCCGACTGAACGGAGGAGCCGACGGTCCGGCCATTGGCAAAAGAAAGCGTGATGCCGTCGCCGCCACTGCTGCTGGGTTTTGGATCAGGAGGCACATCCTCAGCAAACGACAGCGTCTTCGTCAGCTTCTTCTTGGTTGGAACTGGAGCAGGCAGCGCACTGACGTCTTGTATCTGGCCACCACCCGATAAACCGCCATTGGAAACACCTATGTCTTCCATTAGAACAGCAAACACAGCCTATAGACCGGCCGCCGTTAGTGACTGTTACAACAACGACGTTGGTCAAAGTGTAAGAGGCGGTGACGAACGAAAGGGAGCGTAGACGAAGAGAGAATACGCCGACGGCGTTCACTTCCCACAGCAGTGAACTGTCTTGGAAGGCAGTCGAAAAGTTCTCGCACGCGCCGCAGCGCCACTAGTCTTTGTCGTAGCCTGTTGTGGATGCGCATGTGTTCGTCGCAAGCGGCGACCATTTGCACTTCGCCTCCGACTCAGCTGAGGCAGCAGGCAACCCAGCACAACGACAGATGAAGACGCCCGCGCAGGCCAATAATTCTGTCGTCAGCGACCGTCAGTCGGCGCGTTCACAAACTTACAATTGAACGGCGCCAAGCGACAGCAATCAGCAACTCTAATAGCAACTCACGGAGGCGAATCTTGCGCTCGCGAAGAAGCGACTTCTTCTTCTTCAGCTGGTCGCGAGCAGACGCCATTTCGACGCTTGAAACTTTAGGAAGAGCCGCCCACTGTCACCTAACGCTCGTGACTCCGTATTCGCCACGACACAATCGTTTCTTCCACATGTCACAATCGAAGCCTCAGGAAAGAGCCACCACCTCTAAACATGACGCAGCAGCAGTAGTGCGCAATGGCTGCTGCGCAGCAGAAGAGAAGGGTATCTGGGTCGCGCGCGAGGTCACCTCCACCGCCCGCACACACATACAGGCGGCCGCTCAACCGACGGCTGGCGCGCACCTCATCCCTCTACTTGTCCGGTAGGTACTAGCAGTGTCGCGCAAAAAGTGGACAAACAAGGAGACATCCCAACACTCACCGAAATAGGCTTGTTGTGGTGATTCTCCTAGATCTCAACTTCTTCTCACACCTGTTTCAAAACCGGAATCAGGTCCGTATCCTTTCGCTCCGACTCCGGGTGTGGCCGACGCTTGAACAATTACAGTGAAGTTGGACGATAGAAACCTCGATGAGCGCGGTGTCACAAATTTGAATTTTCGCCCAATACCATACTGTGGCACAACAATTCAACACAGCATTCAAATTCAAAGTTTGGTCGGTTATTCGTCGAAGCGCCACTGACGGTTTCTTGAAACGTTGCTAATAATCAAGCAATGATATGGCAATAGCCGACCCAACTACGGTAAATTGGATCGCTTTCAATCCAACCGTTGTTCGAAAAGCAACGATCGCCGTTCAAATTCGGAGGGGTGGTCATCTGATCAGAACATGCCACCCACCAATTCAGCTGCAAACACGTTCAACAGTGACCAATCCATGTTCGCAGCTTCGGATGCACACAAGCTCTCAGCTCTGGCTTGCCTGCTAGCGCCCTTCCTTGCTTCGTCGATGCAATGGAAATCCGCGAGCTCCACAAACAAACACACCGTAATTCAACTCAAGTGGCAACTGCCAGCTACAGTAACTTCGTCATCCAAAGCAGCTCAACGCATTTCACAGATGCTTCTTCTCTTCAACAGCCGGCGAGGCGGCCACAAGGGGCGAACGGCCCGGTGATAACTGGAAACGAATGAGATCTCGCTGCGAGACGATGCCGTGCTCCTCTTGGGAGAAGGCGAAGCCATCTGAAATGTTGCTAGTGCATGCGTAAGTGCTTGAGGAGCACTCAATACTGCGCGAGGTGAACGCCTACGCTCGTGAAGGCGCACGACGTCGGCCGAAGACGGCGCGCGCACCACCTTGCGAATGCGCCCCAGCAGGCTGCCGCCCAGGCTGCCCTGCTCGCTGCGCGCCTTCCACTGCAAGTCGTTCACATCGTCGGCCAGCGTCTTGATGAAGTTGCGCCGAATACTGCAACCGAGACCGAACAGGACGTCGTTTCTACTGCCCGTTGACAGACAGCGAAGAAGGAGCTAACAATTTCCAGCTGAGGTCGGGCAGCAGGGCGGCGACCGTGACTAAGGGGAGGAAGAGCCAGAAGACGAAGGAGGAGCAGAGCATGAAGAAGCTGCCGGCCACCTCGGGTCCCGCCGGTAACTTCTGGCGCCAGAAGAATGAGTATGCCAGCAGAGAGAGGAACCAGGACACAGGGCCAAACCACAATGCCACATGCGAATACTGCAAGCGTATACTGCTACAATGAATAATCAGCAATGTATTTGTAGAGTTACAAGTGTCTCACCGAGACCCAAGTGTCAGTCTCGAGAGCCGCCTTGAAGGTGACCACGAAGATGACAGCCTGAATGTACCGATCATATGCGTAATGCTGCGCCAGTGATGGCCGCAATATATAGGAAAGGGTCGAGTCCTACCGTGTAGATAGCGTGGCCGAAGAAGATCCAACCGCCCGTCCGCCCATGCGGCCATACCACTTCTGAAAGAGCGCGCTCTCGTGGGAAGCAACAGCTTGGCATTGACAGTCAGTATCAGCGGAAGGAAGAAAGACCGTGGTAGAAGGTGCCCCAGGCGAGGAAGAAGATGACGACTCCGTGTATGAAGGCGTCGAAGAACCAGCCCCAGAAGACGCGGTTGCCAAAGGACTCGCGGCACTGGGAGAGGCGGTAGAGTTGCGGGAACTGGAGCATGGTCTTGGCCTTCGCCGTCCGGTCGAAAAGGCCCAGCACGATGGGAAAAAGCGCCGTGTAGAGCATGTTGTAGCCGCCCAGCAGCCAGCGCTCCACCGCCGGCGTCGCAGAGCCCGCCGAGAAGAACAGCACGTACAGCAGCTGCGATATGAGATGACTCATTACGGTATCTAATCCAGATGCTGTGCAAACAACTGTGCGCAGACGTCGCATCACTGACCAGAACGACATTCAAAGTGGCGTTCTTGTAGAAGCTGTACATGATCATCTTGATGGTGCGATGGTAGCTCCAGCAGCCGTGGACGAACAGCAACTTCATCAGGTGACGAAACTGGAGCCGAGTAATATTACTTGTCTACTACTCCAACACTGATAGAATGTGCGCAGCGGCTACTACCTGTGGAATAGCGTAGTCCGCTGCGGAAGCAGCGCGCAATCCTTCCTCTCCAACTAGTCCCACACCAACGTTGGCAGCCTGTTTGAGAAGAAGTCTCCGTCTGTCTTATTTTGCAACCGAAGACCGATCCAGCGCGAACCTGAATCATGGCGACATCGTTGGCGCCGTCGCCGATGGCCAGCGTGATGGCGCCGGTGGTGCGCTTGACGAGGTCGACCACGGCCGCCTTCTGCTCGGGAGAGACGCGGCAGCACAGCACCGCCCGACAAAGCAACGCCAGCTGGGCGAACTTCGTGCGCAGCTCCTCCTGGCAGACGACGCTCTTCTCGCTTCCACTTCTGCTTCGGCTCTGGTCGGAGCCGCCTCCGAAGATCACGGACAGCGTCTGCAAACAGCCAATAGGCACCGCTGGACGAAAGTACACACTAGTAACTTGTAGAGGAACGAACTTCGCCGGAGACGACAAGTCCTACTTTCTCCCTCGTCGCCATCGTGGACGAAGCCGCCAGCGGAGGCAGACGCCGGTCGATTCTATCCAATAGCTCCTGCAGAGGTTGACACTACGAATTGGAAGCAGCTGGTTTCTTTACAGTGTCACTGTTTGGCAAGAAGCACAGGGCACCTTGGGGTTGGTCTTGCCGAGAACGATCAACTCAGTCTGACTGTCAAGAAGGGAGCAGGATCTGCCGATGTTGATGGCCGTCTCCACCTTGTCGCCAGTCAGCATCCAGACGTTGATATCCGCCTTCAGCAGAGACTCAATCGCCCCGGGCACGCCCTGAGTGTACGTATGTACATGTGTATGTAGTGTAGGTGGTATGTACATTCCGTAACTCAACACAATTCGCACAAAGGCGGGGAACCTTCTGGAGTTTGTCCTCGATGGCCGTCGCCCCCAAGAGGACCAAGTCGATCTCGACGAGCTCTGCGGCCTGTTCCAACTTCTCTTCGCGACCTTCCAGCGCCACGGACGCCTTCTCGTAGACCGCAGCCCAGTCTTTGTACTCCTGCTCCGACAGGATACGGTAGGCGCAGCAGAGCGTTCGGTAACCTGTAAGTTGCATGTTATGCAACTGAGTATTACGGTGAAGCCGAACCCCGACAGAATGCCACCAACCACATTCGGCGAAGTCCTTCAGGTGGCGCTCGGTGCTTTCGGAGACGGTGAACCAGTTGTCACATGTCTCGCCGCCGGCCAACCTCTCGTAAATGACCGAATCCTGCATCAAGATGTCCGTTATGGTTACCATTTTGAGAATTGTAAACCGCATCAGCCCACTCACAGCTCCTTTGACGTAGAGCTTGAGCGTGCCATCAGAGCAGCGAACGACGACGCCCATTCTTTTGCGGCTGCTGCTGAACTCCAACAGATGAAGAATCTCGTAGCGCTCTTCGTCGCCCAGCTGAAGGACAAGATAAATTTTGTGCATTATATCATAGTGACTTGTGGTGTCAGCTCTACTCACCGCGTTTATGATCACGTATTGAGGCGTTCTTTCGACAAAGACGAAGCCGTGAGTGCTAGCTGCTTGGACGAGCGCCACTTCGTCTGAAATGTCCATCGTTTGAAATACAAGTTCCAAGTCTTTCAAACAATGGTTCCGAGGTCACCTAACCGGGACTGGAGCCTTGATAGTTAGGTTTGCCGACATTGTCGTTGTCGCTGCTCGAGCGTTGAGTGGACGACGTCTTGGAGTCGCCTTTGGGTTGGTCGTGGTAACTGGGAAGCGCCGTGTGGCAGACGGCCAGCAAAGTCATGAACTCGCGACGCAGTTTCGCCGCGAACTGTAACGTATGTAGCATCGGAGTTACTGTATATAATCCCCGACGCTTCTCAGACTGGAAAGGAAGGGTGCAACCGACCGTCTGAGGGTCGCCCAAATCTTCGATGAGTCTGGCGTCCTTGAATTCGTTCGTCTTCTCGTCGCAGCGATCGAAGAAAGCGCCGGCTACACTGCACTTGCGGAAACGCATCTTGTTCTCCGTCAGGGTGCCCGTCTTGTCCGAGAACAGGTACTGCACCTGCAGCATAGAAATCGCCGATTAATTCGTGTGAATGTCCCAAGATTTAACGCACATGCCACGATAATTAGCAGTTCATTATTAACAGATGTTTAGCAATTATTAACCTGGCCCAGCTCGACGTTCAGGTTGGACGTCCGGGCGACGGCGCCACAGTCTTTCTCTTCCACGTACATTTGAAGGTCCTGTAGTTAATGCAACGTTGCGTAAGAAACGCACGTATAATAATACATAACTGTTTTGCATAATGTGGCATAATATGACATTATGATATATTATAGGTACCTAACAATATTCCATGTTCAATACATAACACATTCTAAGCAATATATGTATTTCATTGATTGCTCTAAATATTTCTATTTACAATTTTATACTTATTTCTTAAGTATTTTATCTTACCATGTAACATTTACATTTTACTTACATATTTCTACATTCACGTTTCTTTACAGAACAATCCCTCACCGAGCTAATGAAGCCCGCTTGGAAGAAGTAGACGAACTCGAGCGTCACCAGAAGGGAGATTGGAATCAGCGTGTTGAAGAGAATGTTCAAGGCGAAGTAGGACACGATGTAGGTCGCTGAAAGACGCCGCCGATAGAAAACGCTCATGTCATCAGACTGCTACGTCACTTGCAATATTGCGTTCGCACCGATTCCGGTCTTGCTGGAGTCGTCGTCGTCGTATCCCAGGTACCAGTGCTTGTGGGCGTTTCGTCTGAGCCACATGGAGTGGTAGAGGTGGACGGCCAGCGACATCAGCATCATGACGCCGAACAGCGACAGAATCTGGTAGCCCACCATCTTGTCCACGTTCGACCTGCAGTATGTAAATCTGAGCCAAAGCTACAAAGGCTCTGTGTCTGCGCGATATGGCGACCCGAAGGCGGAAACGGTGACTCACACTTTGTGAGGCGGCCGGCGGGAGTTGCGCATCACCTTGGTGTCGTGACCGGTGTAGATGACCAGGCCGAAGATGTAGGGCGTGTTCTTCAGGCGCGTGCCGCGCAGCAGCAGCTGACTCGGCCCTGAACGAACACAATAAGTGTTGTTTCAATTTCCGCCACTGCTTCTGCAGTAACTCTAATAGGGGCGCACCAAGCGGCAAAGTCGTCGCTTTGGAGTTGGATTCCGCCGGCAGTGTGATCGTGCCGCAGAACTCGTAGAGCATGGAATCGGGAGGATCGCAGATCACCGTCGCTTCGAAGTCGGCCAGCTCGGTCGGCGAGTTCAGACGTTTCGTCTCGGAATGACCCTGAATGAACCACAGCCAATCTGGGTACATACAAGTGGCACGATGTGACACAAACGCCGTCATCTACAAGAAACGAGACCTGTCGTATTTTCAGGTTGGTTTCGCCATCCAAGTTGGCTGTCTCAACGTAGGAGATGCAATTCGGCTCGCTCGACGAGAGGATCAACGTGTCTGCGGGAATGGAGTCTTCTTGCCGGATGTGGACAACGTCTCCGACGCGCAGCTGTAAGTACACTCCAAATTGTCATCTTGGTTTTCGAAATCGCAATCGGCGCGACTTCGAACCTTCTCCCAAGTCGTCTCCACGTAGACGCCGTTTTCGACCACGTAGCTCTTCTGGCCGTTGATTTTGCGGTCGGAGCGGCGCCGGCGCTGTAACGAGGAAAATCGCGCAGTCTTCAACAGACAAAAGCAGAAGCAACAGCAACAACACTGGGAAGGAAGGGCCACTGGCCATGTCCTCAATCGCCTCCTTGATGCCGGCGGCCAGCAGTATGAAGAGCAGTGGGGGCAGCGTGGTGAAGCGTCCGGTGGGCGAGATGCCGGGAATCTGCTGGAGGAGGGCGATGACGAGGAAGAAGAAGTTGGCCGGCCTCTTGAACTGATGGAAGAGGAAGACGGGCAGGAAGGCGGCGTTGTACTTCGACGTCTTCACGTAGTTAGAGCAGAAGGCGCGCTGCCGGTGCCGCTTGGCGCTCTCGGCGTTCAGGCCGCCGACCACGAACTTGCGCTTCGCCTCCGCCGCCGCAGCCGCCTCTTCGCCGCCGCTGCCGCCGACGCCTTCGGTGCCCGCCGCAGTTCTCAGAACTTTAGACCTCATTTCATCTCTTCTTTCTTTATACTACTTCACGTTTAGGCAAACACAGACAGAAGCGTAATGTCATACAGTTCGTGCTGCTGGAAAGCCTTTCGAAACAATTTGAGGAATGCTTATGCTACATATGTGCTGCATGTCTGTCCTACATATAAATGTGAATATATGTACCAACAAAGTACGCTCGTTCTCCGGGTACGGTCGTCGCCTGGCGGACCGGTCGCCGAGCGGTGCCTTTAAGAATGATTGAGATGGTGTGGCGATTTATGTGCATCTCCATACTCCGTGCCTACAAGACTGCATTCGCTGCTCATTTGTGCAGAAATCGAACGCCAAGTTTATGGCCACCGACAATGATATGGAATTGTGTCGTCGGCCGCCGCTGGCGTCAGAGGCAGCTTTCTTTCCAATCTGTTTGAGGGCACGCACGCCGCAGAAGGAACGGCCGCCTCTCGCCGTCTCGCTCTCGTTCTTTCAGTTTGCTCGGACCACTGAACCGATTAGGATGCACGCGCGCGCCCGTCTTCTCCCCTAAGAACGACAAGAGGGCGAGTGTCCGCTTCCCTCTGACTCGGCTATTCTTCCCACTTGCTTGCCCATTTGTCCACTGCGCGTACAGGAATATCTTAGGCGCGCTTGGAAAATGTCCCTTTCCACGTTGGCAAACCGGTTGTGCTCACTTTTGCCGGTGTTGCTTCTGGGCGTCGTCATGCTGCAACAAGCGGATGGAGTAGCCATCAACAATGGAGTGACCGGTTAGTATTCAGGGTTACGTGTGCCCCGGAAAGTACGGTACTTTTTCTCAGAAATTTCTCTGAAAGAATTTCCAAGCTTTTAGGCGCCCAACTGATGTGCACGGAGCTGCAGATGGAGCTGCACGTCCAACTCAGGCGGCCGCTGTTCCAGCCGGCTCGCATCTACGTCAAAGGTCAGCACAACGACGCCCAGTGCTCAATGCACTACTCGATCAGCGCCTCCAGACACGACCGACTCATGTTCGGCGTGCCCCTCGGACGCTGCGGCATGCAGTTGGTCGGACAGCACGGCAGCCAGGTGGGCGCTGACCTTTGAGTACTGTAGACAGAGGCACACATGTATCTCACGACCGCGACAAGGTTCTTCAGGCTCGTCGGCAGTACGTCGTCGCAGTTGTCGTCTCTTTTCATCGTTTGTTCGTCACCAAAGTCGACAGGGCCTTTCGCCTCATCTGCAATTATGGCGGCGGCGTTGGCGGAGGAGCGGACGTAACTCAGGGGTTGTCGGTCAGGTGCGTCTGATGAGATATGGCTTCCGTTGAGCAAGTATGACTGTCTTCTGTACTACAGCATGCTGCCCACAACGGCGCTGCCGTCGTCGACTTTCAACAGCGCCAACTGCTTCTACTCCATCCATCGCGACCACCCCAGCCAACCGACCATTCGCTTCGCCAACATCGGCGACAAGGTCGTTCACGTCTGGCGATGCAGCGGACTCTCGCGTATGTACCTGGAATGGAGATTACTGTAATATGAAGAAGCGGACTTTGCAAGGTTATTGCAGGCACCCAGTTCATGTGGGTGCACAGCTGCTCTGTGAGTCCCGAGTTTGGCGACGGCTTTCTCCTGGTGGACAATCGAGGGTAAGCAATATAACAGTATTCCGTGCTATTATTGTTGCAGCTGCGTAAGTATTCAGCATCCGTATTATGCCAAACCTTTAGTTGCACCCTTGACCCCGTCACAATGAGTGACCTTCACTATGGTGGGGCGCCTCACCATTTGGTCATCGGCCGCACGCACGCCTACAAGTTCGCCGACCATCCGACTCTGCTGTTCCGCTGCTCCATCACTATCTGCGACTCGGCCGTCCCCAACTCATGTGTGATGCCCAGCGGTCAAGCGCTACACTCAGTGGTTCGCTACATAGCGTGGTCAACTACAACCACACAGTGTGCTTTGTCCCTTACTTTGATGTGGTTTAACTTTCCAGCCCCCGAGGTGCGGCGGCGCGAGTAGTGGAGGCCGATCGCCGCGGCAGCTACTACACAATCAGACGGGACCGGTACCGTCGAAGGTGATAGCGATGCAACTGCAGAGGCTGAACGACGCCCTCCTTGAAGACGAGCAGCCGCGGACTGTCGATGTGCTCTCTGAACCACTGCAGCTGCTCGATGTGACCGCATCAACTGCTGAAGCAGGCAAGTGGCATGCGGTACACTGCGCCTATTTGTTCGGTGTGTGTTTGTGTGCCGAGCAGAAAGCCTTTCAATTCGACTTTCCAGAGAAGGACCAGGTGGCAGAATGGTATGCCGACTCGCCAAGCACTGACGATAGTCGACGGATTGAGCCGCGAGTGACCCGAGGCAATGGCAAGATGCTCCAACAAGAGGAGACGGTCTGCGTTCAGCAGCTGTACTTCTACATAGCGGCCGGCGGAACAGGTCTGCTGCTGCTCTCCCTTTCCATCTCGCTCTGCCTCGTCCTCTACCTGATCAACCGGCCTTCAACTCGCTGGCTCTTCCCGCGGCAGCTCTACCGAAAGTGAAATTAAGTTCGCACTGTATGTAGCACCAATAGGCGCTTTTGCTGTGTGCAGTTCGACCCTACCCGTAGTTCCGTGCGTTCGTTTATTAGCACTCCGACTTGAAAAGGCGGAGTGCTATAGTGGAGGGTCCGATTTCATAATCCGTTTTCCATCGATAACTTTCGCGTGGTTGATCCGATTGGGAAACGGTTTTTTTTAATCGATAGCTCTCGAGGGATAGTAGGTGTGCTCGGACCTTCATTTTTTTTGCGTAGTGGAAAAATTTTGAGAAAAATACCAAAAACTGAAAAAATGGCGTTTTTTTGAACTACGACAAATTTGATCCCTCTGTAATTTTCGCAATACTTGATCGATTTTGGTGATTTTTGGATATGTTATAGTCCTCGCGAATATCAACCTTGGAAAAGAAACCTCAGCTTCCCAGGTGGTCCCGCGCGGAAGTTATGGCCAAAAGAAAAAAAAATTTTTTTGAAATTTCGGTGTAAAAAATCGAGTTGTGAGATTCCGGTGTACAATCGCGCTGGGTACCCTTTTCCGTGAAAGGCGTATCGATTTGCTTTCATTTGAGACCAAAATCGCCGGAATCGACCGTTTAAATTTTAAGTTATGAGTGGACAAAATACGGCGGTTTTGACCCATTTTCGGCACTTTTCAACTTTGGGCTGCTGTAACGCACGAATGCGACTCTTAATGGCTAAATGGTGTCCACCACGTGATTCCCCGTCGAAAAGTGATACGGAATCGATTCTAAAAAATATCTTTCCCGCTACCGTACCCCCGGCCGCGTCCAAAGTCGAAGTACACCTCTGTTGACCTATTTTCGGCATTTTTCGACTTTGGGCTGCTGTAACGCTCGAATGCGACTCTTAATGGGTAAACGGAGTACACTACGTTTCCCCGTTGAAAAGTGATACGGAACCGATTTTTAGCACTCCGACTTGAAAAGGCGGAGTGCTATAGTGGAGGGTCCGATTTCATAATCCGTTTTGCCACGATGACTTTTGCGTTGTTGATCCGATTGGGAAACGGTTTTTTTTAATCGATAGCTCTCGAGGGATAGTAGGTGTGCTCGGACCTTCATTTTTTTCGCGTAGTGGAAAAATTTTGAGAAAAATACAAAAAACTGAAAAAACGGCGTTATTTTGAACTACGGCAAAGTTTAGACATCCGTAATTTTCGCAATACTTGGTCAATTTTGGTGATCTTTGGATATGTTATAGTCCTCGAGAATATCTACCCCGGAAAAGAAACCTCAGCTTCATGGGTGGTCCCGCGCGGAAGTTATGGCCAAAAGAAAAAAATTTTTTTTTGAAATTTCGGTGTAAAAAATCTAGTTGTGAGATTCCGGTGTACAATCGCGCCGGGTACCTTTTTCCGAGAAACGCGTATCGATTTGCTTTCATTTGTGACCAAAATCGCCGGAATCGACCGTTTAAATTTTAAGTTATGACTGGACAATTTACGGCGATTTTGATTCATTTTCGGAACTTTTCGACTTCGGGCTGCTGTAACGTTAGAATGGGACTCTTAATGGCTAAATGGTGTCCACCACGTGATTCCCCGTCGAAAAGTGATACGGAACCGATTTTCAAAAATAGTTTTCCGGCTACCGTACCTCCGGCCGCGTCCAAATTCAAAGTACACCTCTGTTGACTTATTTTCGGCAATTTTCGGCTTTGGGCTGTTGTAACGCTTGAATACGACTGTTAATGGCTAAATGGAGTCCACCAGGCGATTCCCCGTCGAAAAGTGATACGGAAGCGGTTTTCAAAAATATTTTTCCGGCTACCGTACCCACGGCCGCGTCCCGAATTGGAAGTACACTTCTGTTTACAGAATCACAGTTGGAGTCGATTTCGGTGCTTTCGAGGGCGCTGATTCCGAATGCGGCACTCGTTTTGCGATGCGGACCAGGATTTGCGACTTTTCGTCGACAATTGGGGCACCTTAGCCATGTTTTGTCGAAACCCTAAGCGTGAGAATTCTTCGCTGGAATATTCAATTTCGGGCATTCTGCACTGTTGACAAAGTCGGCATTGGTGCTGCTGCGCTTCAGACAGACGAAATCGGCACTGGTAAGGAAGTTTCAACAACTGCTGTTGCAAAGAAGTTTCTTTCCACTACTCCTTATGACCAGGTATATATGACCGTGGTACAGTTCTGCTGTGCGCCGGCATGTGTTGGTGCGGGAAATTTGCGCAAGTATTCTCCATAGGGTTAGGCCGCTGCAGTAATTGCTTCGTCTTTGTTTCCGTACCGCGCTCTCTCGTTCCCGCGCTTTGCTGCCGCAGACGCTCGATTGCGTAAGCGTGTTTCGTGGCGCGCGTGTCTAGCGTACAGATATCCTGCTGTGCGCGCGTCCCGTGGTGCGGACGCTCGATTGCGTAAGCCTGTTTAGTGGCGCGCCTATCTAGATCTACCGCATAGATAGCCAGCTAGCTGTGCCCGCCCGCTTCTTTGTCTGTCCAGTGCGGTGTGTTGCGTTCCGATTTCGAGTTATTCGTAAGGTAGCAGTTTCCAGAAACTCGATCTCTAAAGAAGTCGTGCCTCGGTGTCGTTTTGTTTTGGCTTTGGAAGTGTTGTGCTGTTCTGAAAGTTCCGAAAACCGGTAAAACTGTCCGCCGAAGTTGTCTGTCTTCGTCGTACAGTGGAATGGCACAGAGCGCCGAGCGAGAAGGGCGGCGTCAGCAAGAAGGCAGCTTCTTCCAGAGGAAAAGTCGCCGTTTCAAAGAGCGTCCAGAAAAAGCAAAGGGAAAGCGCGAACGGAAGGGAGTCTCCTTCGCCCAGTCCTCCCAGGACCAGAAATTCCCCTGTCAAGCCGAAGAAGAAGGTCGGTCGGCCTCGTGTACTTACCGTCATATTTCTCCAGTCACTACATCTTGTTTTATGCCGAACTTCATATTAGAATGTAATTTTTTCCGTGCCCATTTCAATTTTTCACTCAAGCTCAAGCTGCTTGGTAAATTTCATTCGAATTTTTAGGCTATGGGATTGGCCACCCGCTCACTGGAGAAGAACATCAACTGCCTGAGGGCCGACTATAACGCTCTGGAGGCGAACGTCAACGTCCTCGTTCTAGCTGAGTCTACAGCCTCCGTTGGCAGGGAGCGACGGAGAGCGTCGTCCTGAGAAGACCCTTCAGACAGCGACGGGAATACGAGGTCCTCAATTTTACTCAATTTCAAAGAATTTTACTTTAATGGACTTCTGGGGGGGGGGCACTTGCGCCGAACACCCCCCCCCCCCCGGGACACGCTTGTTGTCGTTCCATTGCCTTAGTTGTCCTCACCGCCGCCGTTGTAAACTTGTAATCTTGCAGAACAGACGACGCTTTCAGAATTGTGGGACCTGACAAGATTGAGCAATTTCTCTCTCTCCAACTGGCTGGACTGATAGACATGCGCGAGACGGAGGCGAAACTGCTGAGACACTGGACGGCGGACAACCTAAACATAGAGTGGACCCAGAAATACAGGAATAGGCGGACTTTTCGCGTGAAAAATCTCCCCTCCTTCCCTCCAGGTATCTATCTATCTTCTTTGATGCAAGCCAGCGCGCATTCTAGATCTCAGCATATTTCCGTCTTCAGGATTGTCAATTAGCCCGCAAACTCTGTTCTATTTGAATTGGGACGGCGGCAAGGAGACCGAAAGACGCTTCCATCACGTGTGCAGCTTGGTGGACAGCAACTGTGAGCCAACTTTTTCTCTCAACCCCAGCCGGGCGACACTGAGAGCTAGGCATGCGTGCGTTCACCCGTCCGTGTGTGAAACGGTTTTAGAAATTCAAATTTTAGATTTTCAAATTAAAATTAGCGAAATTCAAACTTTTGAGTCTCGATTTGTATGTGCATGTATGTGCACCTTCCCCCCCCCCCCCCCCCCTCTCCCTCGAATAAGCCCCCACCAACCAAGACACCCCCCTCTAGACGAAGATTGAAAATAAGCCCCCCCCCCCCCCCCCCCAAAACGAAGCTACCACAGAAGACAGTTCGAGTGATGCAGAAGGCGACGACAATGAAGAAGAAGAAGAGGAGACGCTGAATCTGAAGACCCTTCAGAAGTCCTAAGAAGACCCTTCAGACAGCGACGGGAATACGAGGTGAACTACTTTTTTGTTGGGATACGGTAACTTCCCTTCCCTCCCCCCCCTCTCCCTCGAATAAGCCCCCACCGTTCAAGAATTCCCCCCCCCCCCCCCCCCCCCTCTAGACGAAAGTTGAAAATAAGCCACGTGATGGGTTGAAAGTTCTGCGCGCACATTAATACACGTGTACTTACTGTCATATTTCTCCAGTTACTACATCTTGTTTTATGCCGAACTTCATATTAGAATGTAATTTTTTCCGTGCCCATTTCACTTTTTCACTCAAGCTTAAGCTTCTTGGTAAATTTCATTCGAATTTTTAGGCTATGAGATTGGCCACCCGCAAGCAGAATGAGGAGGAGGTCAGGGAACACATTCAGACCATGCCTCCCAATAAGTGCGGGGGCTCTGCCTGCATCCTCAAGGTGGCCGTTGGCCTCAGAGTGGATCTGATCAAGAACATTGATGTGAGTAGTGAATGAGCATAATTGGATGATTGGTTTTGTGTAACCGATGAATTGTCTATGTGTAGCACTGTAGAAGAGTGACTGACGTTGTTGTTGTTGCAGTCATCTTCTGATCCCGCCAGAGTGGAGCTGTGGCGCGAGAGGGCCCTGCAGGAGTTCGACACGGTGGAAGAGGACCAGGAGAAGCAGAGGAAGAAGATGCTGCCGGTTGGTTTTGTCTAGTTGTGTGCATTGGACAGGATGGAATGGGAGTTGCACGCTTGCATTTGGCCGCAACAGATTTGTGATTGGTGGCCGCCTAACTGCGCTTCACATTTTCATTCGCATGAGGTGGTTCCCAATACATGTTTGTGCGCTGTGTGTTTACCTATTTGCCGAAATGAATCCTGAAGGTTAGCCACTTCTATTGCAGAGTCTGTGGACCAGCAATCGCCAATACATTGATGACTCGTGAAGAGCAGCAGGAGTACAGGGGTCTTCTCGAGGGAAAGGTGGTGATGCTGCGCCTAGTGGACCCTTCAGACAGCGACGGGAATACGAGGTGAACTACTGTTTTGTTGGGATACGGTAACTTCCCTTCCCTCCCCCCCCCTCTCCCTCGAATAAGCCTCCACCGTTCAAGAATTCCCCCCCCCCCCCCCCCCCTCTAGATGAAAGTTGAAAATAAGCCACGTGATGGGTTGAAAGTTCTGCGCGCACATTAATACACGTGTACTTCCCGTCATATTTCTCCAGTCACTACATCTTGTTTTATGCCGAACTTCATATTAGAATGTAATTTTTTCTGTGCCCATTTCACTTTTTAGCACTCCGACTTGAAAAGGCGGAGTGCTATAGTGGAGGGTCCGATTTCATAATCCGTTTTCCATCGATAACTTTCGCGTGGTTGATCCGATTGGGAAACGGTTTTTTTTAATCGATAGCTCTCGAGGGATAGTAGGTGTGCTCGGACCTTCATTTTTTTCGCGTAGTGGAAAAATTTTGAGAAAAATACCAAAAACTGAAAAAATGGCGTTTTTTTGAACTACGACAAATTTGATCCCTCTGTAATTTTCGCAATACTTGATCGATTTTGGTGATTTTTGGATATGTTATAGTCCTCGCGAATATCAACCTTGGAAAAGAAACCTCAGCTTCCCAGGTGGTCCCGCGCGGAAGTTATGGCCAAAAGAAAAAAAAAATTTTTTGAAATTTCGGTGTAAAAAATCGAGTTGTGAGATTCCGGTGTACAATCGCGCTGGGTACCCTTTTCCGTGAAAGGCGTATCGATTTGCTTTTATTTGAGACCAAAATCGCCGGAATCGACCGTTTAAATTTTAAGTTATGAGTGGACAAAATACGGCGGTTTTGACCCATTTTCGGCACTTTTCAACTTTGGGCTGCTGTAACGCACGAATGCGACTCTTAATGGCTAAATGGTGTCCACCACGTGATTCCCCGTCGAAAAGTGATACGGAATCGATTCTAAAAAATATCTTTCCCGCTACCGTACCCCCGGCCGCGTCCAAAGTCGAAGTACACCTCTGTTGACCTATTTTCGGCATTTTTCGACTTGGGCTGCTGTAACGCTCGAATGCGACTCTTAATGGGTAAACGGAGTACACTACGTTTCCCCGTTGACTCCTTCGCCCAGTCCTCCCAGGACCAGAAATTCCCCTGTCAAGCCAAAGAAGAAGGTCGGTCGGCCTCCAAAACACAGAAGCAACAAAGAAGTGGACAAAACAGCGGTAGAGGGGAAGCGAAGCAAGAGTCAAAAGAGAGCGGTCGTCAGCGGTTCACAGAGCTCTTCAAGGTTGTCTCGGAAGCTCTCAGCGCTGCGGATCGAAGCTACCACAGAAGACAGTTTGAGTGATGCAGAAGGCGACGACAATGAAGAAGAAGAGGAGGAGACGCTGAGACTGAACGACGCTTCGCGCGCTCTGGAGGAAGCCGAAGAGGACAGTCTTTCCCCTCAGGTTCGCACGATTATAGTCACCCTATTCATGCGAGTGCCCTACAGGGTGAACTGTAAACATCGACATACATAGGTAGATGACTGCCCTAATCATCGGGCGCTGAACGAAGTTATTTGTATTCTTTCCAACTCGCAAGTATTTCAGGTGGCTCGTCCATCGTCGTCGTCTTCCTCTCCCCAGCAGAGAGTGAGGCAGCAGCAGGAGCAGTCGTTCATCGCCCGGCAGTCGTCTTCTGATCCCGCCAAAGTGGAGCTGTGGCGCGAAACTGCGGTGAACTACTGTTATGTTGGGATATGGTAACTTCTCCTCCCTCCCCCCCCCCCTCTCTCGAATAAGCCCCTACCGTCCAAGAGTTCCTCATGGATGATGGAGTTCCTCACCCCTCCCCCCCCCAAAATCAGCTCGCCCAAACCCCACTCCCTGTGGCCGCGTTGAATTATTGTGCATAGGCAGCCCCTCGCATCCTCCCCCTCCCCGCCCCCCCCCCCCCCCCCCCCCCCCCCCACGCCAGCTGCTACATACATCGTGCTGTTGCGCTGCGTTGCGTTGGTAGGGACGAGGCCATCTCTCATTGCGATCAAATATCAAGTTTGTGTAGGTCGTGGCGCTTCAGTCCATTCAGTCCGAAGTCATTACGTAGCTGCTTATCGTGTGTTTGTGAGTTTTAGAAACTGTTCCGTCGGAAATGTCGTCGCCGGCCGCAAACCCTGCCGATATTTGGGCCGATCTTGTGAAGCAAGGGAAGGCTTCTAAGAATCCCAAGAAAGCCTTTCGTAGACTATGCAAGACGCGGAAGATTTGCCCTTCGGAAGTGGAGGTGAGACACAATTTCTTCCTGAGGTTTTTTTCTGTGCAGTGCGGAATGTCCAAGTGAAAGATCCTCTGGAATATGCGCAAGTTTTGCATTTCTTCTCCAGTGCCAGAGTGGAGGGTCGTTGGCCTCCCAGGGTCGGGGCAACAAGATTGCCCACCGCGTCTCGGCGATAGCGGCCAGACTTCCTGTGCACTCGCCCGGTGGGTAGTAAACGTAGAATTTCGACCTTTTCCCCTCTAGAGTTTTCCCCTCTAGACCAGTGGCGTAGCCAGGATTGACAAGTGGGAGGGGCAAAAAAATTTTGGGGAGGGCAAATTTTTTAGTTGTTCGTTGAGCGCTACCGGGTGCAAAATTATGCTCTTTACAGCGAAGCAGGCAAAATATTCACTTTTACAGCGCCACAGGCAAAAATTCTTACTATTTTTAGCGCCGCAGGCAAAAATCTTCATTATTTATAGTGATACAGGTGCAAATTTGCATTATATACAGCGCCGCAGGCGAAAATTTTCATTATAAATAGTGCCTCAGGCGAAAATTTTCATTATATATAGCGCCGCAGGCGAAAATTTTCATTATATAGCGCCGCAGGCGAAAATTTATACTAAATATAGTGCCGCAGGTAAAAATTTGCATTATTTACAGCGCCGCAGGCGAAAATTTTTTCTCTTGCTGGCCATCTGGGGGGGGGGGCAAAGCTGGCATCTGGGGGGGGGACATTTGCCCCGATTGCTCCCCCCTGGCTACGCCACTGCTCTAGACGAAGGTTGAAAATAAGCCACGCGATAGGTTGAAAATTCTGCGCGCACGTTCATATTAGAATGTAATTTTTTCCATGCCCATTTCAATTTTTCACTCGAGCTCAAGCTTCTTGGTAAATTTCATTCGAATTTTCAGGCTATGAGATTGGCCACCCGCTCACTGGAGAAGAATATTGGCTGCCTGCGGGCCGATATTAATATTACCAGACCCTGACAAAGACTTCGAGGAAGACGACTTTGGTTAGTCAGTCGACAAATAACAGGGTGGAATGGGAGTTGCGCACTTGCATTTGGCCGCAACAGATGTGTGATTGGTGGCCGCCTAACTATGACAAGGGCTAGCGCGAATGTCGACTGCAATACAAGCGCGCTTTCGTCGTCTGTAGTCGTAAATGGCGCTGTTCTCGCTGCGCTTCACACTTTCATTCGCATGAGGTGGTTCCCAATACATGTTTGTGCGCTGTGTGTTTACCTATTTGCCGAAATGAATCCTGAAGGTTAGCCACTTCTATTGCAGAGTTTGTGGGCCAGCAATCGCCAGTACATAGCCGAGCAGAAGAAGCGATTCTGTATACCGAAGGAATCTCTGGTGCCCATCGAGTGTATCGACGACGCGCCGCGCAACGCCAAACTGGTGGGGGAAATGACGATTATTTGCTGGCGGATTTCCGAGCCCTGTGTACAAAAGTAGTGCCTCAATTGGTCAACAGGCGACGGTGAAGCGCGTGGATCAGCCCTCGGAAAGCGGGGCGTTTCGAGTGAAAGTCCAACTGCTTCCCTACGTCCGTTCCCTGCCGCCCATGTACGCCTGAACGCCCATCACGCGCAACATCGCCGTAAGCGATCGCCTTCCTATTTACCGTAGTTCTTCGACGAAAAGAGTTGATTACTTCGAGTGTGTCGGAAGAGTGGGGGAAGTCCCCCCCCCCCCATGTCTTCTCTCTCTCCGTCCCTCCACCGCCCCCCCCCCCCTCTCCTTCCTTCCCTCCCTCTCTCTCCCTCCCTCCCTCCCTCTCCCTCCCTCACTCACTCTCCCTCTCTGCAGGCTGAGGACGAGCGCAGTCTCTCCCACATTCCCTACATGGAGGAGAGGAAGAAGAGGAGGAAGAGTTCGTCAAGAGGAGGAAGAGTTCGGAAAGAGGCTGAGAGAGTTGTACGACGAGGGCATACACGGCACGAGAAGTGGCTGCGACAAGTTCATCAGTCAGAGAATGCTCTACGACCTCTTGGCCGCACTCAGGAGACGATATGGAGACGTCAACTTCCACTCAGACACCGGTGGGTGCTATAATTTGGAAGCGAGGGGAGGTAATACTGTTACCAATGAACTACTGTTCGTTGGGATACGGTAACTTCCTCCCCCCCCCTCCCTCCCTCCCTCCCTCAAATAAGCGCCCACCATCCAAGAGTTCCCCCCTAAGACGTCTCGATTCGACGGCCACCCCAACAACCACGCCTATTTCAATTCGAAAGGAGGCATTCCTGCAAGAGTTGTCTTCTACGAGAGTTCCTCACTCTTCCAGGTGGTGCCTCCACGTCATCCAAGCGCCTACACCGTGTCTGACGACACTGTGACGCGCGTACAACTTCAAGTGAAGAATACACAATATTATGCCAACCAAGCAAGGCGTCCCTTGTCTGGCTTTCCACGAGAAGAGCGCAGAGTGGCGGAGGGCCTCTGTCGAGTTGTGGGGCGCCAGAGACTGCAAGGTGCGCGCCGTCGACACTGCCACTGTTTGGTACGTCGCTTGCGACAGCCTTGACCTCCTCTTGCCCATACCCAGAGAGCTCTTGCAGGAGCCCCTACGCGCCATCAGATGCGGACTACAGGGTGTGGGCCGCCTGACTCGTGAAGAGCAGCAGGAGTACAGGGGTCTTCTCGAGGGAAAGGTGGTGATGCTGCGCCCATTGGACCCTTCAGACAGCGACGGGAATACGAGGTGAACTACTGTTTTGTTGGGATACGGTAACTTCCCCTCCCTCCCCCCCCCTTCTCCCTCGAATAAGCCCCTACCGTCCAAGAGTTCCTCCCTCTAGATGAAGGTTGAAAATAAGCCATCCCGAGGGCTTGCTAGAGTATTTATGGTAATTGATAAAACAAATCGGCTTGCTGAATAACACCATTGTGGACAGATACCTGAAGCGAGTGGAGGAGTGCCCCTTCAAGGCCCACCGAGAGGCTTTGAAGAAAATGTGTCTGGCTGAGTTCGTGGCCAAGTACGAGTTCAAGTCGGCTAAAGAAGACCAGTTACCAGACCCCGACAAAGACTTCGAGGAAGACGACTTTGGTTAGTCAGTCTGAATTCAACCTTTGTGTTCTATTGACGCATGTCCCGCCATATCACACACTCGGAATTCCTGAAGGGATTGTTATTCAATCTTAGGCGATGAGAGCAGTGGCCTAAGGGGTCGGGGCCGGAGTTTGCCAGAGGAAGACGCGTCTGCTACAACTACGACAATGAGCTAAAGGAGTTCTGCAGGTGTGTTTACGTGACGTGTACGTGTAAACTTCCCCCTCCCCCCCCCCCCTCCCTCGAATAAGCCCCACCCCCCGTCCAAGAATTCACCCCTCTAGACGAAAGTTGAAAATAAGTCACCCCGGGGGCTTGCTAGAATATTTACGGTAATTAATAAAACAAATCGATAATTATGATCAAAGTCATTGATTCTTTTTAGATGTGACAGAGGGTCGCACAGCGGAGAATTGGCGCAAGAAGAGTGGGGCGGAGAGCGTCGTTTTGAGAACACCCTTCAGACAGCGACGGGAATACGAGGTGAACTACTGTTTTGTTAGGATACGGTAACTTCACCACCCCCCCCCCCCCTCCCTCCCTTGAATAAGTCCCCACCATCCAACAGTTCCCCCCTAAGACGTCTCGATTCGACGGCCATCCCAACAACCACGTCCAAGTCGAGCCGAACATTCCTTGCTTACAAGACCACTTATTCTGCGCGCACGTTAATACACGTGTATTTACCAGTCATATTTCTCCAGTCATTACATCTTGTTTTATGCCGAACTTCATATTAGAATGTAATTTCCACGGGTTGGCTCTCCTACAACTGCAACTGCAATATCAACTGAATTGATCGATTTTAGTTCCCAAGGGGGACCATTGGCTGGAGGGCGTCAATGGGGCTCATGAGCTGTGCGAGCAGTACCTGACCATTGGTGACTATCTTGGACACTGACAGAGCTGGCTAACGACCACTTCACTAGAAGCCCTATATCTTGAGATTGAGACAGCGCGCCAGGACCCTGTGGAACAAAGAAGGCATCGAATTGTGGTGCCATGGAATTCGTTTCTGCTCAAACTCATGGAGTCATGTTTGCGCTCGTTGTTCTTTGATCTCGTGTTTTGTAGAGGTCGCATTTCGAATCACAGATGGTGAACTGGCGAATTTTGGCATGAATTGCCGTCGTACAAGTCGCTTTGTCGTACCTTGCTTTTGCTTTTTGGCACTCCGCTTTGCAAAAGCAGGAGTGCTATAGGGGGCGTCGGATTGAACAGAATCATCTTAACAGCTTTTCTCGCGCTACACAAATCGGATCGCCAAGCGGTTTTTTGCGTTAGATAGGTTGAGTCGACGCGCAGGGTGGACAAGAAACTAGAAAATTCCGGTAGTGGAAGAATTTTGCGAAAATTCAAAAATTCAAATTTTTACTAAGTAAAAAAAAGTCAGGACGCCATAACTTTCGCAAAAGTGCGTCGATTTTGGTGATTTTTGGATATGTTGTAGGCCTTTGGGTCCTCTTCATCCCCAGACCAAAACGGGCCCCCTAGGTGGTCCGACGCGGGAGTACGGTAGAAAATTTAAATTTTCAAATTTTTTTCCGGCCTTTAAAAAATCGTAACTCGAGTTTGCGACGGGGGATCCTCGCCAAGTTTTAACTTGTCCGAGAACATTATATTGCCTTTCGTTTGAGGCCATAACCGCTGAAATTGCTTGTGCCGTTCTTCAGATACGCTGTGCCAAAAGTGTTGGGTCCCGAGCGGAAAATGCCGATTTTCGACTTTGCGCGAATTTTTCGGTTCGAAAGCGTGCCTTTAGCGGTAAATTGATAATTGCAACGTGTTCTACGTCAAAAGTTGGTCTAGACGAAGTATCTTGACCATTTTGAGCTGCCGCACCCCGGCCGCGCCGAATTTTTGAATCCCGGGGTCAAATTTTCGAAATTGAGTTAAAAGTTGTTTCGGGGGTTTTTGACAACGCTGAACACGAATCCTGTGTTTGTTTTGCGATTTTGGACGTCTGTACGCCGGTTTCGGCACCCGGCCGACCAAAAATTATGTCCCAGGGTCGAATTTTCAAAATTGAGTTGACATCTGTTTCTGGGGTATTCGGCAGTGGTGAACGCGAATCCGGCGCTTGTTTTGCGTTTTGAGTTTCATTTAGCCTGCTTTGGGCGTCAGAACACGCCCCAAACATGCCCAAACTTGACCGAACATGTTCAAACTTGTCCAAATATGTCCAAACATGTTCAAACTTGTCCTAACACGTTCAAACACGTCCAAACTTGTTCGAACATTGTCGGCGACACTGAACACGAGTCTGGCGTTTCCGCGAAGGATTATTACCGAGTAGTGAGACGCGAACAGTCTGCTTTGCTTCGAAACAAGCGGAGTGCCACCCTGAAGGTCCCCTTCAGCGTTCAACTAGTTTGCTTTGTTGCGTAGCCGCTCGTTGAGTCGTACTTCTGGGTCTGGTCTGTTATTATTGCAGTCGGTCACGGCGGCACTTGTCAATGTACGTTGATGTTGTAGTTGTAGAGTTCCAACGAGTATGCACACGCAGCTGAAGCGCGAGAGCCAGTTTGGTGAAGCGTTTAGGAAGGCTTGAGTGTGTGTGCGCTTTTGTGACAGTGGTGCTGTGTGAAAGTGTGTCACGATGATGTGGCTGGTGCTTGGAATTTGAAAAATGCGCGCGGTAACGGCACATATTAAACCAAACAGCGCAATATGTCGGGGTGTCTCTTCTATCGCAGTTCAACTTGCCTACTTGGTGTAATGCCTTCGTATACTGTAGTCCCAACCAGTCGGAGTGCTTCTATGCAGGGACTCCTGCACGTAATCCTTGTTTGTCTTTTGGCTGTGCTACAACAATGTAAAGTACAATTTTACCCTACGAAACAGCGACAGTAATGACGTGGACGACTAAAGATAACTACGCTGCGAAAGAGATCACCAAATAAACATCTGCCCAGAACGGTGGCGACTCACTGCAGGACTTGTGACATTTATCTTACCAAGAGTATTTAGAATTCGACCATTTGACTTACTATACGGGTGGGGATTTTGGGCGCTTTTAATAAATCGCTTTGCGCTTTTAATAAAGTCACGAAGCGCTTTTAAATGGCAACTAGCGCTTTTAATTTGCCACGACAGCTTTTGCTTGCCGCTCATCGGAAATGGCAGGAGGCGCTTTTAAAATGGCAGGAGGCGCTTTTAAATGGCATGTTGCGCTTTTAATTCCTCCGGCAGCATTCCCCTGGACTTGACGCGGTGGAGGAGCGTATTCATGGCACCCAGCAATGGCCAGGCATCGCTGTTTGCGCGACAGGGCGAAGCAGGGAAGGGGCTCAGCCGGCCTAAGCAGGAGGTGAATTTTATGGAGGAGTGTTTATTCCACTTACAGTTTGCACTAAAACTCGGTCGGCGTCGCGCCTGGCGGGTCTCAGCTGTGGTTTCGCGCGACCACCAACTCCCGGGCGCGCTCCGCGCGCCCTTATGTGGTTCCCGGGTCGGTTTAAGCCTAAGCTTCGACCCGCCAGACTGCGACGCCGACTGACTCTTGTGGACTGTGGGCGCAGGGCGAGCCTAAGCATAGCCTAAATTCAAAGGAATATACGCTGTCAAAGGATAGCAATGTGTGCAATCAAGAAATGCGAATTCTGGACAGCCAAGTTACGTGAATGCACACAGAATGCGACGAGAAAGTCATCCATTCAGTGCGCTCGCCTATGTCCCCACCGTCTGCCTTTTGGTTCACCATCGGCACGGCTCCGCAGCTTCCACGGAATTAAAAGCGCAAGTTGCCATTTAAAAGCGCATTCTGCCATTTTAAAAGCGCTTCCGGCCAAATTAAAAGCGCGCCGCTGCGTTTCGCGGCCGCCAGAAATTAAAAGCGCAAGGTGCCAATTAAAAGCTGGACGTGCCATTTAAAAGCTGCAAATATTTATCCCCTTACTATACTACCGTATCGTCCGAATATTTGAAAACTTTGCAATCAGCAGTTACAGGCGCAATTTCAATTTGAACGTCAAGTAGTGCATTAAAACGCCACCAGCTAAGCACTTGTATCATTTATCTTACAATGGGCTGTTTCGAATTTGAACATTTGAATTGCCACTACCGTATCGTTCGGAAATTTAAATTTGTAATAAGCAGTCTAGCATTTTGAATTGAAACGTCAAGTGGTTCAATGAAACGCCACCAGTTAGTACTATCGATGAAAAATATGATCCGTCTGGGACAATGGCACCTTGGAATTGCATGCAAGCGGCAATGTGATAAAGATCTGCTCAGAACGGTGGCGATTCACTGCAGTACTTGTATCCTTCGTCTCAAAGGAAAGCGTGAATTTGAAACATTTGGCTTACTATACTGGCTATATCTGAATAAGTGCCCCCAAAGTCTGAATGAGTGCCCCCAAATTCTGAATGAGTGCCCCCAATGTTCTAAGTGTGGCGTCTATCTAATCACGGTGTGGATAGAGCCGCGGGGCTAAGAATCTCGTCTGTTGGAGTCGTTATACCGTGTTCGGTCCCTATGCCGCCAAGCAAAATTTCCCTATGAAATCAGGCTGTGCTTAGGCTCGCCCTGCGCCCACAGTGCACAAGAGTCAGTCGGCGTCGCAGTCTGGCTGGTCGAAGCTTAGGCCTAACGCGACCCGTGACCGACATCAGGGCGCGCGGTGCGCGCCCTGAAGTTGGTGGTCGCGCTAAGCCTCAGTTGAGACCCGCCAGGCGCGACGCCGACCGAGTTTTAGTGCAAACTGCAAGTGGAATAAACACTCCTCCATCTACTTCACCCCCTGCTTAGGCCTGCTGTGCCCAACCGGTTACTCACACGGTCGTGGAAGTAGCGCGCCTCTATGTCCTGGGGGCACTCATTCAGAATTTGGGGGCACTCATTCAGAATTTGGGGGCACTCATTCAGAATTTGGGGGCACTCATTCAGACCCAACCTACTATACTACCGTATCGTCCGAATATTTGAAAACTCAATCAGCAGTTCCAGGCGCAATTTTAATTTAAACTCAAGACGTGCATTGAAACGCCGCCAGCTAAGTATCTGTATCCTTGAAAGCCTCAAAGCGCTGCATTCGTAATACTGTGAATGTACAATGGCTTCCCAGCGCTGACAGTGGCTTACCAGCCAGCTTCATCAGGCCAAACCCAACACTTCTCTGTTTGGGTAATAACAAGTATCTAAGTACGGGGTGGGCCAGAGAAACCCCGCGTACTTTAAATTTGAATAACATCCGCTATACAGTGAGTTTTTCGACGCGGTTTGTTGCATACGGTAGACAAAACTTCGGCGTTTTTTGTGTTACGGTATGAGCCAGTTTCCTCATTTCTGGCGAAAGTAGCATCTTTTTAAGGTTTTTGTGATGTTGGCCATCTTGTTTGTAAAACTTCAATAGTGGCTGCAAATTTCAGGGCGCTGCGACTTCGTCTGATAGGTAATATGATGGGCTTTCAGATGGTACTAAAATGGAGTTCTTAGCACGTCAGGTTACCTAGCTAGTTACAAGGTGTCAAACTTTGAAAAACAAAAAAAAAAAAAAAAAAAAAAAAAAAAAAAAAAAAAAAAAAAAAAAAAAATAAAACAAAAAAAAAAAAAACAAACAAAAAAAAAAAAACACAAACAACAAAAAACACAAAAAAAACAAAAACAACCAACAAACAAACAACCACACACAAACCCCCACAAAACACACAAAAACCAACCACACACACAAACCACAAAAACCCACAACACCACCAAAAACCCACCAACAAAAAACACAAACCACAAAACAAAAACAAAACCAACAAACCAACCACAAAAAAAAACACCCCCCCCCCCCCAGGTGTTTCTATATCTATCTAAACCCCGTTCTACACTGTGCCCCTGCCAGTGCCTGCATTTACCATCGCACCTGGCCCCCTGTGCCTCTGAATACACCTCAGAGTCTCGCAGCGATAGCTCTGTAGCGAATGGCTACAATAGAGCAAGTCCTGTCGAAAATTGACCTACAGTCACTCCTTAGTGGTCAGAATGTACTGTGCAGTAGATATTTTCGTGATTTTTGTGGAATTTAGGCATTGGCCAAAGTCCACAATAGGAGACGTCCTATTTTAGGTGAAGGTGGTTCTTTTGAGCTATTGATCTCCAGAAAGCAATACGCAACGGTTGAAGTAGATGGACAAAATAACTCAATTTGCTAAAAGCGGTATGTTCATTTTTATAAGCGCAATGTATATTTTCTAAGCGCTCTTGAATTAAATTAAAAGCGCCCTAAAATACCATCCGAAGAAATTGTGTAATGTGATTAGCATGACAAGGAGGTATATTCAAGTACGTATGGCAATTTTCGTATGGTCTGATAATGCGCTTGTGCAAGCCTCTGCTGAGGCACATCATTTCAATACTTTGCTTGACGAAATAGTCGCCCGCGCGGCTTGACAACGCGAGCACCGCAGTACTGTTCATCATCAGTATGTATTCGTTTGGTCTGATAGTGCGCTTATGGAACACTGCTGAAGCGAATCGACGTTTGTTAGAAGTGTTGTGTGATGAAATAATTATGTAGCTGCTAAGAAGGCGTTCACAAAGGCCGAGCGGGCGCGCATTTAGGCCTTTCACAATGACCGGGCGGGCGGGCGGGCGACTCGGTTCTAGAACTTTGAAAACTCGCTCGCCCGGCGCGATTGAATGGACGCCACTCGCGAAGTCCATTCTCTCTAGTGGCTATTATGCGATATACCAACAACTTGCATAAAAAACGTTTGGCGCTACGACGGCTGCGCTGGTACTATTGCACTTGTGCACTTCATTCTGAGCGTGTCAGCTGAACTTCGCTAACTTTTAGTTGGCTACGACCAGTCTTGTCGATTGTTCCTTGGTACAAATTGTACCTAACAATTGTACCCCTAAATTGTTAACAATTTAGGTACAATAACAATTTGTTCCACTGCTTCCAGGAACAAAACAACAATAACAATCTGAAATGGCTCCAGAACAAAACAATTTGGAAACTCATAAATTGTACCTAAATTGTTCTGAATGTCGGTGAAAGCATGCAGTAATCCACACCAGTTATGGAGCAAATATGATATAGTTTGAGAATGTTTTGTTATTCACGTCGCAATTTGTTTGATTCCATTAAAATTACCATTTAACGAACTTCTGTCCTACGGTACCCAATCTTTCTAGGAACAATTTAGGTACAATTGTTCCTAAATTGTTAACAATAACAAGAACAATTTGTCGAAATTCGAGAGGAACAATAACAATAACAAAACAATTTATAAAATTAAGAAGTGGAACAAAACAATGACAAAACAATTTAGAAAAATGTGGTACAACGACAAGACTGGCTACGACGAAAGGTAACGCAAACAGAAACGTTCAAGTTGCGGTGACAAGGCCATAGTTGAGCAGCTGATTTGCTATGCAGAACGCAGCACTAAAGCTTGTTTAATAGCGCAGAGAGATGCATCATCATCGTCAAATCTTGTCTCAACTCTCAGCATGTTTCAGAGACCTTGTTACTCTGGAGACTCACAGAGACAACTCTGTAGCGAACAGTGCCTCAGTGTTGCAACAGTGGCGCAAATTCTAGCCCAAGAAGTAGTCAGCGATTTGACGAAAACTAATTCATAGAACTCGCATTAGTAATTCAGTATAAGGTCGTGCTGTTTGAACGGACCTGATCTTTTGCAAATTTGCATAGCCTCGATTAGTAAAGCTCAACGAATCACTAATGAAAGCGTTGTGCATCTATGGTATACTCGCGCACCATTTGCATACCCAAGGCTATTTAAAGGCGCGAATGCGAGACGCAGTCAACTCACTCTGTTCAGTTGACGAATTGCAGTCTCTGGCGTTGGGTAGCAAGCACGCTAAGCAAAGACTGAATTGTACTCTGGTGAGTAAATTAATAACGTAAACACTCAAATAAACCATACCTATCGGGTTGAGCGCGTCAGCGCTCAACCCAATTTGTTCGGCCGGGGGCCAGTGCGCCTCCCGGTACTATGGGTTAGTACTACGTCATATAGGTAGACTTAACCGATCGGGCTGAAATTTTCACCATAGATGTTCATAGTAACAAAAAGTATTGTGGTAAAGTTTCAGCCAAATCGGTTCAGTGGTTCCCGACATATTAAATAAAAACTGTCAAAAAATTCAGCAATCTCCGTCACAGTTCCAGGGTTTTCGGCCTAATTCTCGTGAACGGTAGCAGCTAGGAGAGTGGCTGATGGCTCGTTAGAATGGTCTAGTAGTAAGAACTTTTTTATTAAAATATCGTAGAGATTGGTTGGATACTGTAGCCGTAGCGTCGGATTTAAAAATTGGCCGAAATTTTGGCTAAGTCCCACTTCAGACGGCCGAGCTCTGGTGGTGCACGCTGGGCCGCCAATCGAAGTTGACCACCAAAGTGCATCATAAGGACATAAGGTGAACAAATGTGTAAAACATTTCATCTTTCTAGGTTGCGTAAGAAAAAAGTTACATGGTCCCAAACGTTACTTCTGGTTGGGGTTCGGGGCTCGGCTCAAGACGGCCGAGCTCTAGTGGTGCATGCTGGGCCGCCAATCGAAGTTGACCACCAAAGTGCATCATAAGGTGAACAAATGTGTAGAACATTTCATCTTTCTAGGTTGCGTAAGAAAAAAGTTACATGGTCCCAAACGTTACTTCTGGTTGGGGTTCGGGGCTCGGCTCAAGACGGCCGAGCTCTAGTGGTGCATGCTGGGCCGCCAATCGAAGTTGACCACCAAAGTGCATCATAAGGTGAACAAATGTGTAAAACATTTCATCTTTCTAGGTTGCGCAAGAAAAAAGTTACATGGTCCCAAACGTTACTTCTGGTTCGGGTTCGGGGCTTGGCTCAAGACGGCCGAGCTCTAGTGGTGCATGCTGGGCCGCCAATCGAAGTTGACCATCAAAGTGCATCATAAGGTGAACAAATGTGTAAAACATTTCATCTTTCTAGGTTGCGTAAGAAAAAAGTTACATGGTCCCAAACGTTACTTCTGGTTCGGGTTCGGGGCTCGGCTCAAGACGGCCGAGCTCTAGTGGTGCATGCTGGGCCGCCAATCGAAGTTGACCACCAAAGTGCGTCATAAGGTGAACAAATGTGTAAAACATTTTATCTTTCTAGGTTGCGTAAGAAAAAAGTTACATGGTCCCAAACGTTGCTTCTGGTTCGGGTTCGGGGCTCGGCTCAAGATGGCCGAGCTCTAGTGGTGCATGCTGGGCCGCAGATCGAAGTTGACCATCAAAGTGCATCACAAGGTGAACAAATGTGGACTCTAGAAGGATGGTGGGTGACAGAATGACGTCATGACACCTGTCTGTCCATCCAACCTCCTGCGGGGTTTTCGAGGACACAGAACACGAATCCAGTGTTTGTTTCTGGATTCGAGCTGCCCTTTGCTCATGACCTCAATGGTACCCACCCCTGCAAACCTGTCCGTGAGGAGGAACCCCTCCCACCCCCCCCCCCCCCCCCGCCCCCCATCCCCAACCCCGACCCCCCCCCCCCCCCTTCCCGCTGAAGGTGTCCACTTCGTGGACATGGACAGGGAGTGTATTCTAGGAAAGTTCCCCCCTAATGGGGGGTAAGGACAGGTGAATTTGTTCGGGCTGAAGTTGAACAGGCTGTGTACCTCAGATGACTTCTCAGCCTCTAAGCTACACGAACAAATTCAGCGTGCTCTGTTTGCGGGTGCCAAACTCGCTTCAGAGTAAGCAGTGCAGCTCTGAATTAGCACTAAGTCCTAAGTACTTCGATTCGATACATCGTGTTGGTATGTGATGGCATGGCACTGTCTATGCGCGGGGTGCACGGACGCACGGCACCTGTTGATGTGGGAACGTTGGCGGGGGTGGGGGGGGGGGGGGTGGTGGGTGGTGGTGGAGGGGGGTTGGGTCGTTGCACTTGCACATGTTGCGCTGCGCTTACTGCATACGTTACGTTGTTTGAGTGCTGCAGTGGTAGACACCTACTCGCGTTTCGTCAGTGGTGAGTGAGGCGCGTACCCGCCTGCGGGTTGCGCCTATGTGAGAACCGTCGTGCGTGTGAGCAGAGCACGCTGAATTTGTTCGTGTAGCTTAGAGGCTGAGAAGTCATCTGAGATACACAGCCTGTTCAACTTCAGCCCGAACAAATTCACCTGTCCTTACCCCCCATTAGGGGGGAACTTTCCTAGAATCTATTTGTATTTTCCTTTTGTTGAATGCATACACAGTAGTATACTACATATGTACTAAACCGCAACACTACCATACTACAGTGAATTGTAGTTCAATTGCATAGGATACTATGCTATGCTACACTGCGCTTCAGTTCATACTAAAATTAACGATAAAATTAATTGGGTTCTATACAGCAATTGATTGCAGTAATAGGATAGGCAAAGACTATTCAATGAATTGTGGCATCTTTGTGTTTAGAGGCTTAGTTTTAGTTTTAGGTTTCAGTTTTGCTGTAGCATGCTGTCTTTAAAATACGCTATTTTTCTAGTATAGTGCTAAAGCTACTAAAGGTACTACCGCTACTAAAGTTGGAGTATGCGAGCAATAACAGCCAATGTGTTCAGTTAAAACCTATGATTTTAGAATATTTTACCTATCCCATAGAGCACAAATAGGTACTTGCTGAAATGTCATTATTTGCAGCTCATGCTGAGTTTTGTGTGTTTACCGTTTAGTAGTACTTACCGACAACAACAGGGCGATGCTGGCGAACAAGGCGGCTGGTCTGTCGAGCGGCATGTACGACGAAATGACGGCGCTCGCCAGCGGCTGGAAGTCCTTCTACGAAATCAAAAACCCTTTCCCGTTGTGAGTCGCCCTGGTGGCTCACAAAGAGCACAAGAAGAAGTCCCTGATAGCGAAACTTAGAAGTTGATTGCATCTTGGTAGGTAGTTGTTTGTTATAAGCACTCATCAAATGCGATGGTGTAGGTGTAGGCATTTCAGTTTCACTTCATATTTCGCAATGATTGCACAGCGGTCTTTGTAAGAATTCGCAGTGGCTTGATGTCACACTGTTGTCGCTTGTACCTAGAAATCGGTATTACTACAGCTTAACATATACCTACTATCTCTTATGGTTGTCATGATGTTGTCGTCATCAACGCGCAGTCGAAAAGCAGAGTCAGCGCGCCAAGTTGTTTGGCATCAACCACCCGAAGTGCGAACTTATTGCGCACCCAAGCGCTCAATTGCCCAATGCACCCACAAACGCCACAATTAAGTATGTATCTACCTTGGTCTCTAAGTGTGTATGCAACTCTTGTATCATAATCGTGCCAGCATCCGACGACCAACCCAATTCATGGTGGCGGCAACATTTGCCTAATGGTCTTCGCATATGAAAACAAGCTGTTTTAAAAAAGTTGAGTTGTTTTATTAATACAGAGTGGTTTGTGAGTGTTTTAAAGTGGAAGAGTAAAAGAGTGGAGACTTTTGTAAAGTATTTCGAAGCCTTTCCGATATGATGTGCGACCGCCCGGAGTCCACTATTCATGCGCTACTTCTGACACGCTCCTTTCTGAGGGGTTCTTGCAAGGCAACATTGGGATCGCCCGGGATTATTTTTTTGAGCAAGACACACGCATTTCTGAGCGGCTGTTACAGGGCAACATTGGGATCGCCCGGGATTCATTTTTTAGCAGACAAAGTTGTTCGTAAGACAAGGGTTTAAAAAAACAAAAGTATTGCTTTAGGAATGACCGTTCAACAGCTGCCTCAACGTAAACTTTCAAACGGTCGAACGAATGCCTCTCTACAACGTAAGATGAGCGAGTTAGTTACTGTAGCTCGCCAAATTCAAACTTTCGACTCTAGACTTCTCTTAACGGAATGATTAGTGTGACGAAACCTATTCAACAAACTCAAGATCGTCTCTCTACAACGGAAGATGAGCGAGTTAGAGAAGTTTTGCGTTTTGAACTTTTGGGTTACTGTAGCTCGCGATATTCAAACTTTTGAGCTTCGACCAATAGAAGAAGAAATGATCAGTGAGTCAAGAGCTATCCAGCAACTCAAAATCGTCTCTCTACGACGCACGCTGAGCGAGTTAGAGCAATTTCTATGCTAAAACGCGAGAATGTCGCTTTTCGTGGTGCGTGTTTGCGCAATTAACAAAATTTTACGTCAATCGAAAGAGCACGTCGAGACCTTTTAGTTGACCTATCGCACGCCGCTCTACGACGTAAGACGAGCGTGTTAGAGCCGTTTTGCGTTTTGGACCTTCAGGTTACTGTAGCGCGCGCAATTCAAACTTTTGAATTTCGACTTCTCTTAACGGAATTATCAGTGTGCCGAAACCTATTCAGCGAACTCAAGATCGTCTCTCTATAACGAAAGACGAGCGAGTTAGATAAGTTTCGCGTTTTAAATCTTTGGGGTACTGTAGCTCCCGAAATTCAAACTTTTGAGTTTCGACCAATAGAAGAACATGATCAGTGAGTCGAGAGCTATCCAACCAACCCAAGATCATCTCCCTACGACGCACGCTGAGCGAGTTAGAGCGATTTCTGCGTTAAAAACGCGAAAATGACGCTTTTCGTGGTGCGTGTTTGCGTAATTACGAAAATTGTTAATGCCAAACGAAAGAGCACGTCCAAACCTTTTAGTTGACCTATAGCACGCCGCTCTACGACGTAAGACGAGCGAGTTACAGCCGTTTTCCGTTTTGACCTTCGGAGTACTGTAGCGCGCGAAATTCAAACTTTTGAATTTCGAAGTCTCTTAGCTGAATGATCAGTGAGTCGACACCTATCCATAAAGCCCAAGATCGCCTTCCTACGACTTTCCAACGCCGAGATACTGAGAGCGTGACGAACGGACGAACGCACGCACGCACGCACGCACGCACGCACGCACGCACGCACGCACGCACGATAAGCTCTCGTAGGGGTTCGCCCGGCTGAGGCCGGGCGAAAAAATCGTGTCTAGTCATCTCCTTCTGCAGTTCAGCCTATGTATCTCCATGGCTGCGCCTGGCTCATGGCGGAAGGAGACCGCTCGGGAGTGTCGCCTGGCTGCTGGAAGCATGATTGTTCGAGTAGTGGATTCCCACAGGATCCGCAGTGGATGCCGCGCGAACGCTTCTCCTTCTGGCGTCGATTGCAGAACCACACGCGGACGACGTCCTTGCTCAGTTGCAGATGGCGCGCGATGAAGTCGATCGTGGCCGCTTTCGGTTTGGGATCCTTCTGGAATTCTGACTCGAGACGGCGTTTGAGTTGCGCCTGAAGTGGAACGTGGAAGTGACATCAAGTAGTGTGCCAGTCGACGCGAAGGGTGGTGGTTGCGGAAGAAGGGGGGGGGGGGGGTGGGGAGGGAGGGGTTGCTGGGTAGGGTATTCACTGCAGGTATGTAGTAGTGCGGTACCTCGATATTGGTACGTTTCTTCCGTCTGCGCTGTTGAGCAGACAAGTGGACGAACTCCAAGTTTGCTCTACCCGAAGATGATTCGGCCACTTCCAGCCAATTGAGCAGCAAGGGTTTCAGCTTGCACATATTCTTGAAACTCAGTTGAAGCGCCTCGAAGCGACAAATCGTCGTCTGACTAAAGACGTTTCCATAGAGACCACCCAGAGCTAAACCGACGTCCGCCTGCAGGAGACGAATTTGCCAAGCCAAAACATAACTAGATTAAAATGAAATTAGTACCTGGAGTGTATCGGTTCATTATATTTGATTATATTCTGCACTGTAGTTATACACTCACACACATACGTACAAAATGTTTTTCTGGATGGGTACAACCTGCGTGCAGCCCAGCTTCGTCCGTCGCTTCTTGAAGTGTGTGGCAAAGGCTTCTACAGGGTGGGCCAAAAAAAGTGAGACCCCTAACTTTGCGGCCGCCGTTCTCAAGCATGACTGCGCCGATTGACTTCAAATTTGGTGACAACACACTACAGAGTGTTGTTGATCGTCGGTACAAATTTCAAACAATTCAGTGCATCTCACGCCAAATGGCAGCTACGCGCGTAACACCATGCCGAAAATTGGGTGCGGACGGCGAAGAGGAGGATGGCCATGTGAGTCGTCATCCGTAAGATAGTGATCGGAATGCAGTTCGTTAGACGGTGTGGGACAACGTGTGACTATCAAACATTACACTGTCAAAAAATCTCAGAGATAACGAATACACTGTGGAGTCTACGGATGTCTACCGTCACCCCATTACCAGCGTGTGGCATCTGAAGGATGTGATTGTGCAAGAGTTATGAGTTTAACGGACAATTCGATCTACCGGTTTCGGCCCCCGCTTGCAGCAAGTGGTCGACCAGGGTGGCGGCCCCATCGAACAGCCCGAATCTATGATCTCAGAATTTGCCGCCATCCTCCTCTTCGCCGTCCGCACCCAATTTTCGGCATGGTGTTGCGCGCGTAGCTGCCATTTGGCGTGAGACGCACAGAATTGGTTGAAATTTGTACCGACGATCAACAACACTCTGTAGTGTGTTGTCACCAAATTTGAAGTCAATCGGTGCAGTCATGCTTGAGAACGGCGGCCGCAAAGTTAGGGGTCTCACTTTTTTTGGCCCACCCTGTAAGTCATTAGAGCTTTCACTAACACTGCGTATCGCGTCGGCAACAACCGTGCCACTCGGCTCCTGAATGTATCAAAGTTCGCACAGCCATTAATTCTCCAATGACGTTTGTTCGCGCTCACGTTTGGTCTCACGTCCAGTGTGTTGAGCAACTCCTCGTGCGTCATCGCTTGGATTTGCTCACAGTGATCGGGTTGAGGAGCGTACAGCGGGTGAAAGTATGGGTAGGCGTCCGTCTCCGGCTGCCTCTCGTGATGAGGATGGCGCTGCTGCTGCTGCTGATGGACGTGGCAAAACGAATGAACGACAGCGTGATTGGGTTGGCTCTGCCGTAGATGGGCCCAGTTCTGCCAACGCTCAGCGTCGATCGTTGGCAGCCGTCGCGCGCTTAGGGGTGCGGCTGCCGGCTGCTGATGGAAGTTGTTGTAATGGCCGTTTGTCTGGAAGTCAGGACGAGGCCCAATAGCGCAATAGACTGATTGACTGCGCGTCTGAGGGCGAAACGCGGCCTCGTTTCCTACTGCGGAAAGACCGCTGTCGATCGCTGTCAATCCTGCGTTGATACAGTTGTTGTTTCCATTGTTGTTGTTGTAGCCTTCCAGGTGACAGAAGGGGTTAGGCCAGGTTTGGTGGCATAGCCCATTGGTCGTCGTCAGCCCCAGGTGCGAATGAGCGTCTTCAGCAACGATAGCGCCATTGTCGACGCTGTCTCCGCCTGAATCTGTTGTCCACCAAGCAGGCGAGGGAAACGCGGATTGTGATGACCGTTGTGGTGTCATAGAGCCGCTGTCGCCACCACGGTTGAGAAGGCCAGTCGCCATACTCGTCATATGTAGTTGAGTCCTTCAGTCAGTCATCCGATCAGCAGGACTGCGAATGACAAATACTACTGCGCCTGCAATGTACCCAGTTTCCGTGGAAGGCAACCTCACTTCTTCAGCGCGCAGTGGGCGCGCGAATGGAAATCGGCCCGGAGGGTGGTCCGACTCGGCCATCACTATGCAACTTTTTGTGGCATATGTTTCCAGTGACACGTGGCTCGCTTGAAGAGCACGCAGGATCGAGCGACCAACTCAACAGAAACTCCGGCGCTACACAAACGGTCCTCCGTTTCTCTACGATATTATGTATTGCAGGACGGATCGCGAATATGGTTCGCCGACTCGCTGCAAGCAGATCGTCACGCAGACGACGCAAACACAACAGCAGTATGTCCAGCAGTAATCCAAGCCATAGAGCAATCATAAGCAGAATCGTAATCTTTTCTGTGTAAGCGATGTTGATTCTTGAAACTTCATTCACTCGTCCTGAACGACCTCAATGAGAGAAGCGGGGCGCAGATCCAGAATTGGGCCTTCCCACTCCTGCGGGTATTCTCCAAAATCGATGGCGCCTCTTTCTGCCACGCGCCACTGAACGATCTCTCCTCGCCACGCGTCAGCCACTTCGTCAAGCGCTTCATCAGCCACCAACTGGAAGTCGGCAACTTGCAGAAAGCGCAGCGAAGCGCAAGAGTCGACCAGTCGTTGGTAGCTGAAGACTGTGGGCGCGTCTTCGTCCAGCCCAAGCAGCTCGACGCAGCCGATTCGGATCTCGCGCAATCCTGGTGCGATTTGACCCAGTTGGCCCAGAAGCTCCACGCGATCGTCGCTTCGCTTCTGGAGGTAGCTGGACAGCTCCAAGCTTCTCAATGAATGCATTTCATGCTGCTGCAGTGGCAGCTCCAAGAAATCGTGTCCATAGTCCAGAAACTCTTTGCGCAGTGGAAACTTGGCGCATGTCGCCAGGTCGGGATCGGCGCTTGTGAGTCGCAGAGACGTCACAGATGGCAGCAGCGTCAGTTTCCACAGAGCTGGTTCCAGCTTGACCACTGCCTCAGGCTGCAGCTCTAGCAAACGGTACAAACAGCAGCCGTCCACGATCGTCACACTCTCCAAACTGCCGCCAGTTTCTCTAGATTGTGAATCGTGGATCTCGTCTATGAGTGACATCAATACTCGACCAGTGCAGATGATCAGCTGGGGTTGCGTCAGACGCCAGCTTTCTGAGAATGACATCCAGTCCGTGGTGTGTGCGATTCCGCCTTGGCGCTGCAGCTCTATTGTCAATCGGCGCAGACGACTCCACGAGTTGCAGAGGTTGCCAAGAGCGGGCAGACGTTCGAGCGCTTTCTGGACTCTCGCTTCGAGCAAATCGGCACTGCCCAGAGTACTAAAGCCCGTTAACCAGACAGAGTCTTTTCTGCGTGACGCTTCGGCCAAGACGTCGAGCTTGAGTCTTACTCCACACATACTATATTGGCCCATGTCCCATGGCAAGAGACTGACGGTAGCTTCGGTTACTCTGACAACGGAATCGACAATGGTTAACCATCGTCTGGAAACGAGCCGCGCGGGCGCCGCCTCTTTGAGCCCCAAGTTACCAAATATCTTGGCGGTCACGTCGAACGGAAGTGTCTCGAAGTGACATTGACCATTTGACTTGGAGGAGTGTTCGTTCTGCGTGTCTGAAACCATCTAGTCCGTCAGTTGGACAGCAGTACAAATAAAAGATTACAGCACAGACACCCCACCAGAATCCGCTTTTCCTGTGGCAGCTGCCGCCGCTTCAAGAGTGCGCGATTCCTCAGCCGACATTGTGGCACTGCAAAATGTTCTCTAGCTCTGGTGCTCACCTTTCGCCGCTCGTGCGAAGAATGCACTAGTGATGGCAACTTTGAGAATTTTAAAACCGGGTAAGTAAAAGTAAGTAAAATTTGGAATTTGAAAACCGGGTAAGTACAAGTAAGTATAGGTACCCAGTTTTTCGAAAACCGGGTAAGTATTTGGACATAAAACCGGGTAAACCGGGTAAGTAAACTCAAGTAGAAATCTCGATTTCTGCACATCAGAAAGCCAAAATTATTGCGTTGTGTTGACACCTATGTTCTTCCAGAAGTCATACAACACTGCGCATTCACCAGCGCAAACTTATAAGCCTAATTTATGGTTCGCGAAATAAAGCAAAACTAATTTGAGTAGCTATTGCGTTAACGTCAACTGAAGCAGACGAGGTAGTGTCGATACTACCCAAACACAAAACTTTCAGAGGCACTTAAGTGGCACACTAAGTAACTAATGTACGGAGATGGCGACGGTATTTCATCATTGAATCATTCATTGAGTTTATTGTTTGGTGGTGCAGATTCTCATCAAGAATTGGAGTCTTCTTAGCTAAAACTTCACATACTGTCAATTTTTCCTAAGTTGATGAATTTAGGAGTGCAAAGTGAAATGTATACAACAAGACATGTTGCAATTTTACTTTGCGCACTCAACAGGTAAGGCATCTTGAGCCTAAGATGCAAAATTACAACTGTTTACCCGGTTTCTTACCCAAGTGTTGGTAGTGGGTAAGTAAACCAGGTACCCGGTTTTCAGCCTGAAACCAGGTAAGTAAATGCGGCAAAAAACCGGGTAAAAGTAAAACCGGGTACGCAAAACTAAACCGGGTAAGTACGAAGTAAGTATACCCGGTTTAAAAAAACCGGGTAAAACCGGGTAAGTACTTACCCGGTTTTCAAGTTGCCATCACTAGAATGCACACAGGATTGGATGAGATGCGTTGGTTTGTGGAGCAAAACTGCTGTCGAGATGACGGCGTACGAAGCGCCTGCACGCGCCTATGTGGGAGACGATAAGAGCTCAGGTGGCGCAGGAGAGGCGCGTGTAGAGCAAACTCACCGAGCGCTTCAGGCAGGCCGTCTTAGACTAGACCGCTGTTTGGACTGTGTTGCATGTACTTCGTTGGTATGCATACGCACAACAGATTAGGCCCAGTGCAAACTGCAAACTGCAGCGCTTCGCGCCATTACAGTCCTTCGAACAACGTATACATAGGTACCAGTGGCGGATCCAGGATTTCGGAATGGAGGGGCGGAATTTTTGAGGCCACAGGGGGGACCAAGATGCTATAAAAGAACGTAAAAATTTGCGCCGCAGGCGAAAATTTTTGCCGATTTTGGCCTATGTTGGTACAAAAATGCTTTAAAATAGCGCGCAGGCAAAAATTGGGCCGATTTTGGCCTATTTTGGTACAAAAGTGCTATAAAATAGCGCCGCAGGCAAAAATTTTGGCCGATTTTGGCCTATTTTGGTACAAAAGTGCTATAGAATAGCGCCGCAGGCGAAAATTTTGGCCGATTTTGGCCTATTTTGGTACAAAAGTGCTATAAAATAGCGCCGCAGGCGAAAATTTTTTGCTCTGGAGGTGCTGCCGCGCAATTTTTTTTTCTCCGGCGGGGGATTGGGGGGGGGCGGTTTGGCCGAATGGGGGGGGGGGCGGACGCACAACCGCCCACCCCACCCCCTGGATCCGCTACTGATAGGTACGTATGTACGTAGGTCATGCCAATCGTAGGAAGCGCGTCGAATCAATCTTTCACGTCATCCTAGAATTCGCCGTCGACCCCGGTGATTCTGGTGGGACGATTGGCGCTGACGCAGCATCCGTCGGTCGGTCGTATCATCATGGTGGTGTGTCGCACCCCGTAGCCGGGGCCTTTCCAGCTTACCCAGACCATACCTTGATATGAACTTTCCAAGGAGCAGTCGTTTGAATTGCTGTAGACCCCGTTGATGTTGACACCATAGCAGCTTTCGTACCAAAAGGCTCTGAAAGCAATTGGCGCGAAGCACGCACCAGGGGTATTGGTTGCCCAGAAATGTCGTCTTACCCTCTGTACACTACCGCGCAATTGCTCCCATATTTGTCGTTGTCCCTGTCAAAAGTGGTGAACTGCTGGTCCTTATGAAATGTTAAACTGTCCCCTGCGGTTCCATCAAGAAGGTAGTCGCCCAGTCGCATCATGTATTCCGTAGAGGCGTCTTCAACCTATGTAGAAGTTCCACCTGTTGTTACAATATTGCGACGACTATGCACAGTATTCACTTCAACGTACACTGAACGCATCGTATTTGGCGAAGGCTCTGTCGCTGCCGCAGCCGACGAGGTCCACGCGCAGCTGCTGTGGTTCCTCCGTCGTCAGACGATGGATGGCGTCGAGGCCGAGCCAGTAACTGCCACAGGCTTCCCCGAAGCCCTCGACGTAGGCGGTGAAGTTGTGGTAGAAGTTGCGTCCGTCCACGCGCCTTGGAAAGGGGCCAAACGGCTCGTAGAATCATTTTGGGTCCCAATGACTGACAGGGAAGAGTCGGATGGGGGGCCTAGGAGGGGGGAAGGGGGATTTGCGCCCCCCCCCCCCCCCACACTGACCTCTGAAAGGCCGTCCAGCCGCCTCCATCAGTGTTCATGTCGCAGAAGACGTCTCTCGCCCTGCCGTTAACCTCTATAGTGTAGACGCCGTCCTGGTCGTAGCCCTGCCGTCGCAACTCGCAGCAGCTCTTCGGCAGATAGTAACTGCTGCGCGGCTGCATCTCGAGAGACGACGACAATGCTTCTACCGCGAAGGCTTGTAGCAACACGGCGAACGTAAGAAGCTTCATAGCGGGAAGACTTGTGTTGGCACAACTGAAGCTCTAGAATGGGAAGATCTGGAATTAGGCAGGAAAACATCGAGTGTGTGACAAATATAGATCCAATCAATGACCTTTATCTTGCAGGCCACTTGTCGGATTAAAGTAGAGCCGACTTAGGCTTATCATTGTCGGAGTGGCATCCATTAAAGGATTTCCTGCTTGCTACGAACGAACCAGGCCTTCAGAAGGTACTTCGCCCGTTCACAAGGAGTTACAAGCTCATGCATTTTAGCCATCAGATCAGTCGCACGCAAGCCGGGCTCATTAATGGTCGACCTCTATATTTCATGTAAAATGCCTAAAGGCAGAAAGGAGAATATGTTCCAAGTATGAAGCATGTAAAAGTAAGAGTATTAAACGATATTCCTCTGGTGTAGCAAATGCGGCGCTTTGCGCCGCCCACCAATTTGTTAAAGAAAGAATAGTACCAGTATTGATTGAAAGAAAGCATTTTCGACTAAAATCATCCACACAAACTGCGCAAAGGTCACAACGACACGCTAGGATGTGCCGAATATGTTACCGCGTGTCGTTGTGACCTTTGCGCAGTTTGTGTGGATGATTTTAGTCGAAAATGCTTTCTTTCAATCAATACTGGTACTATTCTTTCTTTAACAAATTGGTGGGCGGCGCAAAGCGCCGCATTTGCTACACCAGAGGAATATCGTTTAATACTCTTACTTTTACATGCTTCATACTTGGAACATATTCTCCTTTCTGCCTTTAGGCATTTTACATGAAATACTCTTACTTTTTGATTGGCGGAGCCAATCAACCCACGTTCCCGATGTAGGCCACCTTGAGACACGACTGTAGAGGCTTTTGTACGAGTTTGACCCATTTGGGTAACGCACCAGACGAGCAGGGCAATTTTGGATCACGTATGCAGGGCCTCCTGAACGACCGGGGGCACTATGAGGCACGTACAAAATGAGTAGGACAATTTTGGGACACGTATGCAGGGCCTCCTGAACGAGCGGGGGCACTCTGAGGCACGTACAAAACGAGTAGGACATTTTTGTGACACGTATGCAGGGCCTCCTGAACGAGCGGGGGCACTATGAGGCACGTACAAAATGAGTAGGACAATTTTGGGACACGTATGCAAGGCCTCCTGAACGAGCGGGGGCACTCTGAGGCACGTACAAAATGAGTAGGACAATTTTGGGACATGTATGCAGGGCCTCCTGAACGAGCGGGGGCACTCTGAGGCACGTACAAAACGAGTAGGACATTTTTGGGACACGTATGCAGGGCCTCCTGAACGAGCGGGGGCACTCTGAGGCACGTACAAAACGAGTAGGACATTTTTGGGACACGTATGCAGGACCTCCTGAACGAGCGGGGGCACTTTGAGGCACGTACAAAACGAGTAGGACAATTTTGGGACACGTATGCAGGGCCTCCTGAACGAGCGGGGGCACTTTGAGGCACGTACAAAACGAGTAGGACAATTTTGGGACACGTATGCAGGGCCTCCTGAACGAGCGGGGGCACTTTGAGGCACGTACAAAACGAGTAGGACAATTTTGGGACACGTATGCAGGGCCTCCTGAACGAGCGGGGGCACTTTGAGGCACGTACAAAACGAGTAGGACAATTTTGGGACACGTATGCAGGGCCTCCTGAACGAGCGAGGGCACTTTGAGGCACGTACAAAACGAGTAGGACATTTTTGGGACACGTATGCAGGGCCTCCTGAACGAGCGGGGGCACTCTGAGGCACGTACAAAACGAGTAGGACAATTTTGGGACACGTATGCAGGGCCTCCTGAACGAGCGGGGGCACTCTGAGGCACGTACAAAACGAGTAGGACAATTTTGGGACACGTATGCAGGGCCTCCTGAACGAGCGGGGGCACTTTGAGGCACGTACAAAACGAGTAGGACAATTTTGGGACACGTATGCAGGGCCTCCTGAACGAGCGGGGGCACTCTGAGGCACGTACAAAACGAGTAGGACAATTTTGGGACACGTATGCAGGGCCTCCTGAACGAGCGGGGACACTTTGAGGCACGTACAAAACGAGTAGGACAATTTTGGGACACGTATGCAGGGCCTCCTGAACGAGCGGGGGCACTCTGAGGCACGTACAAAACGAGTAGGACAATTTTGGGACACGTATGCAGGGCCTCCTCAACGAGCGGGGGCACTTTGAGGCACGTACAAAACGAGTAGGACATTTTTGGGACACGTATGCAGGGCCTCCTGAACGAGCGGGGGCACTTTGAGGCACGTACAAAACGAGTAGGACAATTCTGGGACACGTATGCAGGACCTCCTGAACGAGCGGGGGCACTTTGAGGCACGTACAAAACGAGTAGGACATTTTTGGGACACGTATGCAGGGCCTCCTGAACGAGCGGGGGCACTTTGAGGCACGTACAAAACGAGTAGGACAATTCTGGGACACGTATGCAGGACCTCCTGAACGAGCGGGGGCACTCTGGGGCACGTACAAAACGAGTAGGACATTTTTGGGACACGTATGCAGGGCCTCCTGAACGAGCGGGGGCACTTTGAGGCACGTACAAAACGAGTAGGACAATTCTGGGACACGTATGCAGGACCTCCTGAACGAGCGGGGGCACTCTGGGGCTTGTACTGTAGAGCGCGCAACCACGGTTGGGAAGAATAGAAGGCGACTCGACGAGATCGTCATTGATGGACGTTAGAGCGTGACGTGAAGGAGAAGAAGAAGAAGACGGAGAAGAATTCACCCCCCGCCGTTGGGACAAGAAACGCGCCACGATCCTTTTTTCGCCTGTAACTTTCGCTACACTTAACCGATTTTCACCAAATTTGGAATTTAATCTGTCTATGACAATGTCCTTTAGTGTACCAAATTTCATTCAATTCCGCTTAGTACAGCCCGAGAAACAAACATCGTGATGATGGGAAAAGGCGCGCGCGGCCGAGATGGAACATATTATGGTTTGGCGCTGCCGCGCCAACCATGATTCGACGTCTAATAGTGGGGAATCTCGCAAAACGTTTTAAAATCCGTCTTTTCCTTTCGCTGCACTGCACTGCATTCCGCCCTTCAACTCATTTGTTTCGTTCACTCACGGTCACGGCAACGTGAAGTTTTGTCAACAAACAGGGACACACGACGGAACGAGCTCCAGGAGGTATTGAATTCCATCTTTACATGTAGAACAGGCTGCTAGTCCGCCCAGTCTTCATTCTTATTACAAAAGCTTCTTTGGATTCGCTTGCACCCATTTGAATTGTACTATACTACCTGTAGTAGCAGAAGAAGAAGGAAGCCGAATCCAGTGGACGATGGCGCCCTTCCGTCCGCTGCTACCGCTGCTGCTGCTGTTGGCGAATAGGGCAGTCGCCACCATCATCCAGTGCTACAGAAGCGACTTCCCGGCCGTGTGGGTCGTCGGCAGTGACACTCCGCTATCGTCTGTCACCAGGCAATCCCCGATGCCTCGGCAATCGTTGCCTTTCCAGGCCGGAGCGACCCCTGGCGGCGCTGGAAGTGAAGCAGTATGAGACCGGTATTGCCGACACCTGCGTCACTCTGTTCTACAGGGTGGAAGACACGCAACGGTTCGACGTCGGCTCGTGGATGGTCGCCTCTCGGTACGCCACTGGCTCCGTCAAGCGCAAAGTCTGTCGGCCTCGGCAGGGCAAGAAATGCGGCCACGTCAAGAAGAGCGGAAAGATAATACGTACACGCGAAGCCTTTCGACTGTTGCGTTTCTTCAGTGGTATTTTGAAACAAACGAAAATTCTGCCAGTTTCAGTAGACGGCAAGAATCTGACGGACGTCTACTACTGCTGCTGCTACACGCACCTCTGCAACGACTTCACCAAGCCACTGGACGAGAATGTCCACGCTCCCTACTACGCAGTCGAGAGGTGGAAGGAGAGGAAGCTCTACGTCGGCTGCTGGCTGTCGCCCGTGGCGCCTGGCCTCATTGGGGGTCACGGTAGCCAGCAGCCCTTCTGCCTCAACACCTACACGTTGGTCGAGTGCTAACTTCGGTTGAATCTGTGTCGTTTCTCTCCGTGTCATTTCACTTCAGGAAAGGGGACAATATCAGCGTGATCAACAAGTGGTGGGAAGGGGACGATCTGGAGAAGCAGACGGCACTGTGCGAAAAGCAGGCGAGAAGGGGAGGGCTAAGCGGAGAGAAAGAAAACGATCCCTTCTGCTTTCCAGTTCCCATGGGAAAAGGAGAGAAGTGGGGCTGCTGCTGCCGACGGCCCTTCTGTAACAACTTCAGGCTGGACAACAGCATGGACCCCATGGTTCAACGTATCAACCTCACGTGGCCCCCAACGACCACCATGACCACAACCACCACGACGACCACCACGACGACCACCACGACGACCACGACCACCACGACGATAACCACAACAGCGACGAGCACCACCACGACGACGATAGCTACGCTTTCAACGCTCAACACGACCATCGCCGTCACCACCACCACCACCACTGCAGAAGTGACAACTACTACAACCTCGACCCACCACAGCAACTTCACCATTACTACCACAACCAACAACGAGCTTAGTACCATGACGTTGGGCTCCACGTCTTCTCACAGCTCGGCCGCGACCAGTGCAACCACCGAATCGACCACAGGCAGCAGCGGAAAAGCTCCGACCACTGATCTGCCTGCCACAAAGGTTGCCACATCTGCAGCGACTACCGCAGTTTCCAGCGAACGCAGTCAGACGCCGAGTGTGATCAGCAGCGGTACCGTTGTGAGGCCTAGCACTACCACAGCTGCTGTGGAGAAGACCAGACTCGAAATAGGCTCACCCACGGAACTCCAGGGCTACAACACGACTTCGGCAGTCGATGAAAAGTCGACAACGACGCAAGGAAATGAGGAGGATGAAGACAAGTGGACTCTGCCCCTTTGGGTTCTCATTCTACTGGGCGCCCTCCTACTCCTACTGCTCGCGGTCGTCGTCGCCCTCTCCGTCTGCTGCTTCTGCCGCCGAAAGAAGAAGAAGCCTCAAGGACGCCAGAAGTGCCACAAACAAGAGGGCCGCAAGCCCAAGCGTCTTAATAAAAGCAAGGGAAGTATATACGACGGAGGGAGATTCGAGACGGAAGAAGAGAGGTCTTTGATGCCAGACGACACGTTGGAAGACGTGGAGAGTCTTCCCACTTTCGAGGAGGAGGAAAAGGCGGAACGACGGCCCACCACCACCACCACACATTCGGCCACTCTGCAGCAGCAAAGACACGCCACACAACAAGCGCTCGTGGAGAAGAAGGAAGCGGAAGAGGCGGACGTCGTTGAAGAATCGACAGAAACGACGACGAACGTCGCCGACTGCGAACTTGGAGGCGATGAAGTCACTGCCACGGAGGTGGTCAGACAATGCGCTCTTGTCTCATTTCATAACAGTACTGTAACTTTTCCTCCTTCTAAAGACGACGATGAACCGTTCCGTCGTCGTGCGCGGCCCATCGGAGTTCGATGTGGGCATTGGAAGCGTCGAGCTGTCGGCTACCACCACCGGTGGAGGTGAAGGGACGACTGGAGAAGAGACAGAGATGTGATCGATGATAGGAGATCAGTTGTGACATTCGGTGATCTTACGGGCTTCGCTGCTGAGGTCTGTCTTTGCGTTCCGTTTCTTGGCTGGCACATACTCCGTAGCTACAGTTGTTGTGTACGCACGCTTGACAGGCTGTTTGGCGACAGACGAGAGCAGTTTACATTGAGCCAGTCTGGTCGATTGTTCCTGGGTTTGTTGTCGTCGTCGCGTCGTCAGTCACTTGGAGGTGGGTCTCTTATTGGAGGATTCAGTCAGAGTATGGACATAGGTGATGCGGTGTCTCAGACGTCGTTTGCTGCGCGCAAATTACACTTGCGGCGTGCTTCCAAGACGAAGGTACAGTGCACAGCGAAACGCGCACAGCCACCCAACCAGTGCAGGCAGACATGTCATTGTCCTAGAGGACAATTGTCCCAGACAATTTAACTCGGCTAAGTTGTCCGACAAGACAAGACAATATGGATTGTCCGACAAGACAAGGCAATATGGACTGTCCCGGGTTGTTGGAAGGACAAGACAAAGACAAGACAATAAAATGAGCAGTCGGGACAAATCAGTAAATTGTCCTTCAATATAGAGACAAGACAATACAAAGACAAGACAATATAGAACTTTAGACACAGGACAAGGACAAAGCCAAGACAATTTAATTCTCGAGATCAAGGACAAAGACAAAGACAAGACAACTAGCAAAAATCTAGGGACAATGGCATGTCTGCAGTGAAGTTAACAATTCATATTGTTCCCCGATCTGAAACAAGAGTTTACAAGGGGCGTCCGCATTGGTTGGCAGGTCGGGTGTACGGTACCTACAGTGCATCTCTCTACCCATATATTCGCAACCTCCTCCCCACCCCTTCGGCAAATGGCCAGGGCAGCCTCCCTCCGTATCAACGCCACGTGGACGTGGATGCGCATAGCAGCAAGGGAGACGCTTATACTAAGAGGTTGGCTTGGCGTGGGTGTTGCGTCACCCAACGAAGCGCGAGCTGCAGTTGCGATTGGGTTAGTGATTTCACTTGTGGGAGCCTTAGCACGCGTTGAATTCGAGAGCACTGCGTAGGTTGAGCAAGTCTTCCTTCAACTGTCGTGGTAACAATTGCGTCCCGTCAATAGCTCCGCCACGATGGGCCAAGTAGTGTCGGTGCTTGCTAATCCGATTGTGGCCGCCGCTGTCGCCGCGATCGCCGGCCTGTTGATGCGACAGCCTCTCCGAAGCACCAACATCGACCCCGGATGCGCCGAGAGAGCTGGAAAGAGCCAGGTGCTTTGACATGGTGTGAAGTTTGGTTTCCGCTTGTTTGCCTCTCTCTTGCCTGTCGCTGCCGTTCTACTGGATGCGTCAGTGCGCTCAAAAGGGCTGTGTCACGTGTTTCCGTAACTGTATCTTGTTCAGGAGCAGCTGCTGGAGGAGGCGCGCCAGCGCTACGGCGTCAACACCTCTGATCACTTCAACGTCGCCTTCGTGGGCAACTCGGGCAGTGGGAAGTCGTCGCTGATCAACGCCTTCCGCCACATCAAGAACAAGGATGATCGCGTGCCGGAACTGGACGCCAACGGCAATCGCTTTGGCGCCGCAAAGGTTAGAGGCGTGTGTCTAGATTAGATACATCATACAGACCATGTGTAAACACCAACTAGACTGAAGAGTGAAGAGGCGGGAAGAATAAAGCAAATTCGTCAAGAAGTACCAAATTTGCCATCGTGAATTTGGGTAGGATACAGCGCCCAGTGGCATAGGCAGGGGTTGATGCTGCGTTGTCGTTACTGCTGGACACCCTATGGAGAGCTCGGCATTTGTTATCTAGTCTTGACTTGACTTCGAATGACTAATGAGCAGTGAGTCGAGACCTATCCCATTCCAACGTACCCAAGACCGTCTCTACGACTTTCCAACGCCGAGATTTACGACCTACGAGCGTGCCTACATACGGACGCCGAGCTGTCGGCAAACGCAGCATTCGGTCGTTTGCAGACGGGAGAGGTCGAGACGACGACGGAGGTAAAGCGCTACGACTGGGAAGTGATTCCCCGCCTGAAATTCTGGGACAGCATGGGCGGCGGCACTGTCAGCGCCGGACGCGATAACTTCTTCGAGAGCCACCAGCTGTACGCCTTCGACGCCATCATCGTCGTCACTGCCACCAGATTCACTCAGCTCGACATGGAGATCACGCGCGACGCCCTCAAGTGGAAGGTTCAACAACCGATGGCGCTCGCCCTCTGTTTGCGCTTAGTTTGAGCACTGGGGCGCCTTTCAGAAGACGGTGGCGCTGGTCCGAACGAAGGCGGACGTCGACATTCTCAACCGGGCGGAGAACGCCGAGATCGACGCGAAGGACGTGGACAAGGCGGTGGGAAGGGCTGCATGTGTATGTACGTTGCGCAGCACCTGGGCCGCTTCCATGCGACGCTCTCGCTTCAGGCCTACCGTCGCGAGGTCGAAGCGAACATCCACGGCGACATGGATAGGTTCAACATGGCCGAGCTTAAGCTGGTCCCTGTCTTCATCGTCTCCGACGTCGTGGCGCGCGGCGGATCGCCCAACCGACCCAAGGAAGTCTACGGATTGGACGAGGACCGACTGAGAGAGCACGTGCTCAAGGGAATCGTCCAACAGCGCTTCCCACAGTAGAGAAGTCCAGAGACCAGAGTTACTGTGCCATCTTCGGATACTGTAGCTTGAGTCGCGTTCTCTTTCTCCGCACTTGATTTCTTCGCTTCTTTGCCGTTGCTTCCTTGTCACGCTTCTCTTCTGCTTGCTTTGATGACGGCGCGATTCGCTGAAGTGCCTATAGCAGATGGTAACGTCGTCGATCGAGATGCCTTCCCCTCGACACGCTTGTGAGCTCAATGCGGATGTGTTGCGATGTGATGTCTCATTTCTTCTCTTCGTTGCATGCAGATTTCCCTCGGTTTTGTTTGTTTTCTTCGCGTTGTAGTGCGATCTGCCGAATGCCTGCTGAAGTCTACCTACGTAGAAATTCTACTTAATGTAGCGTCGATTCTGCAGCTTCGATTCCGTAATGTAGCTCTTCTGTTTGCCGCACGTTGATTACGCGATCGCACAGCTTCGATTTCTACGCTGAGTAATCTCGCTAGCCGCCACGATCAGTATCGTTCATGGAATGCGTGAGATCATCGTACGAGGGATCCTTATCCCCTTAAGGACCGTCTGTTTTTCCGGGATACCATTCGTCCCGCCTACCATATTTTTTTTTCCTTCCTGCGTACCATTTCAAGCATGTCTTCTCCCAACTACCATTTCAGAATCGCCTTGGGAAAGAAAAATAGCCGCGTACCATTTAAAACCGTACCCGGGAAAAAAATTTCCCGACTACCATTTCAGACCGTCCTCGGGAGCGGGGCCGGCGCCTACGGTCCCGACTACCATTTCAGGGTGTCCTCAGGAAAGAAATGGTATGCCAGAAGGAGATAATTGGCCGGCGGAGGCGCCGCTCAATGGCCATTGAGTGGTGATTTACAAGTGGTGATTTACGTCCAGTAGATCGCAGGGGTTGTGTGTCAGGCGGAAGGGATGGCAATTGGCACCCGTGCGGCAAGCAAATAGGCAGGTGGGGTTAGGGTGGTGTCTCAGTCAGCATTGTTTTTGCGAGAGTGTCGAAAGGTAGGTAGTGGATTTTGGAAGGTCTTGCTCTGGAAGTCCAAATGGAAGAAGAATTTCTAAGGGACCTTGATGGAGTTGGTGAGTTTGGAGAGAATGAAGCGAAGTTTGCTCCCACATACTATTTATGCATCTGGTGAAGTGGCGTGAAGTGGGGCCTGTGGATTTGCATGTGTAACACACAGTTTGCTTGGCGGGATGGTACTGTAGGAAATGTGCATATGCAGTGTGGGGAAGAACGAGAAGGGCCTTCCACCAAGTCCACACCTGAAATCATAAACCAATTGACACTTCACCCTGCACTCATTATAACAGTCTACAAATGGTAGTTGGGGAGTCGCTCAGGCGGCATCCTGAAATGGTACGCAGAAAAAATCTCCCGACTACCATTTCAGACTGCCCCGGGAGCCGGGGCCGCCACCATCGGTCCCGACTACCATTTTAAATCGTACGCGGGAAAAAAATTTCCCGACTACCATTTTCTTGGTATGCGGGATTCCCGCGTACCATTGATTTTTTCCCGACTACCATTGTTAGTATCGGTACGCGGGAGTTCCCGGCGGCACATGTGCCGCCACGGTCCTTAAGGGGTTATATGTTGGTAGTACACCGGAACACCAATGCAAAGCAAGAAACGCGTAGTACATACATAGACAGCCACAGCCATTCAATATACCGTAACAACTTCTATTGTTACCCGAACTTCTGAAACAAGAACCAGGCAAGTCGTCCGGGGGACGCAGTATACTCCACAAATTTGAACTTCTACGCATGGTGACTCCTATGCTGTTTTGGCCTCCTGGCACCCCCAATCGCAAAAGCAATGCTGAATTCGTGATCTACATCCCAAAATACCCCAGATTCGACATACAACACCCCTAGTTTCCTATGGACTCTGGGAACTGAAATTCTGCACTTGGGGTACGGTAGCATACAAATTCGTCGTAGGTACGTTCAAACATCATCTATACACTGAACGGATGCCAAATTCGTCATCAGCGCCCCCGAAAACCCCGAAATCGAGCATAATATTGGCAGAGTCGACCCGACGCCCAAAATTCAAACCGACGCGGCAGGGATACTGTAGCTCTACAAATTTGTCAAAAACACTTTTCTGGACCAGATTTAAGCGCAGCATCGTTTGAAACCACTTTTAGAACGATTCGGCAACGCATTCGAGCGCTATAGACGCCGAAATGCGAAAATCGCAATTTTCGGCCCCGGAGTCAAAAAAGTTGCGGGAAAATAACTTTTTTGTGTCACGGCCGATTTTACGCGTTCATGGCTCGTTCGATAGAGGACATCTGGGAAGGAGCAACAAGAGTGGTCTCGCCGCTCTAGCTGCTACCTAGCTCGCACAGCAGCCCGTCAAAGTCGACCCGGGGCCAAAAATCGCGAATTTTTTAAATTTGGCGCCAAAATGGGTCCCGCAGCGATCCAATTCATTTTTTCCACCCTCGGCCCTATCGAGTACTACAACATATCAAAAGATAGTATATACCATTATATGCAACTTTTTCGAGTTCTACCTTGTACTATGCCTTTTTCAGTACTTTGAAAATTTAAATTTTTGAATTTCCCGCCAACGGGGTCCCGGAGCGTGACCCCGTTTGGTGTCCACCCTGCCCACTTACTAGGCCTACCCAACGCAAAAGACCGTTTGCAAATCGGCCGCTTCACGCGCGAACGCCGTTGACTCAAAGTTTCTGCGTTTCGCGCACAAACGCTATATACTCCACACTTTTTTGTGGAGTATAATAAAAGCGGCTGCAGGGGCTTCCTCACGCAACACATTGCTTAGGTTTGAGTCGGTTGTACAATGCTACGTACCAATACCCCCCCCCCCCCCCCCCCCCCCCCCCAATCATTAGGGTAGTCCCCTTCACGCTTGCGGCGATTGCGGCGTGGGTGACGCGTCTGCAAAGAGAGTCGGCGTGGGTATTGCGTCATGCTACGAAGAGCGAGCTGCAGTTACAATTGCATTGGTCATTTCACTTGCGAAAGCCTAGGGCGTTGAATCGAGGGAATTGCGAAGTTGTGTGATTGAAGTCGGCAAGCAAATCTTCCTTCAACTGTCGTGGTAGCAATCCCGTCTCGTCAACAGCGCCACCACTACTATGGGCCAAGTAGTATCGGTGCTTGCGAATCCGATAGTGGCAGTGGGCGCCGCTGTCGCCGCGATCGCTGGCCTGCTGACTCGGCAGCCCCTCCGAAGCACCAACATCGACCCCTGATGCGCCGAGAGGGCCGGAAAGAGCCAGGTGCTTGGCAGTTGGCGAAGTTTGGCTTCCGCTTGCTTCATTTCCTTTCTTTGTTGTTGTCTGTGTTCTGTTCCGGTCGAATTGCGGCGCGCTCGAAGGGCTGAGTAGTACAACCAGATGCTTTGGGACATCGGCGCTGATTGGTCGGTTTTGGGACATCGGCGCTGATTGGTCGGTTCCGATCGGCGCACAGTTTTGGGACAGAGCCAATCCCTCTATTGCTGCTACCCACGATTATCTACCGTAACCTAGTAGTACGT
>JASAMZ010003519.1:0-24817 GCA_030248115.1 Linhomoeus sp. GSCO2_2
GGGGGCAGAAATGGATCAATACTCGAGGATGTATCGAGTGAGGGAGGAGGAAGGGAGTGAAAACTAAGGTAGGGATTTGGGGGAAGGGCCGTGACAGGAGGGTAGGGAGGTAGTACAGGAGCGAGGGAGGGAGAGAAGGAGACCCCCCCCTCCCCAGTCCCATTCAGCTTTCAATGAACCAAGCGCTGCGTATTTATAATTCTGAGCTGAGCAGTAATGACGCCCACTCTCCCTCCACACACGAGCCAACTTTCCACACTCACTGCAGCTTCTGGAGCGTCAGGGCTGGGCGGGGGAGGGCAGCGGCCTGGGGACCTCCCAGCGCCAGGGCCGTCCCTACCCCGTAGCGCTGGACGTCGAATTGGACTCGCAGCTGGCCAATCAGCGCCGAGGGCTGGGCTACCGGGGCGAGAAGCTGTTGAGACCGGGTGTCACTGCCCGGAATCCACAGCAACGGGCAAGAACCCGGGCGGAGAGGAGCGACCCCGAGTACCCCATCAGCACGGCCTTTGACGACCCACTTGAGACGGACCCGCCCACCCCGCTGCTGAGACGCAAGCTGCCCACTTGGACCAAGCACCGGTGATACACACATACTGTTGCGATTCTGTACACAATTGGAGTGATGCAGAGCGTGTTTGGAGAGGTGTACTACCTTGTGCGCATTCCCAAACTTGGCTACCGCCGCCAGAAAGCGATTCTACAGATGTCGCTTGCTCGTTTACACCGGCCCGTCTATTCTCATCACTAGACAGACGTTCTACAGAAGCAGCACTCAGTCAGTCACGGGCACTGTCTGTCTACCAATCCTGCGTAGTATCGTAACACACGCGTCTAGGTACACGCTATGACGTTGAATACCGGTCCCACTGAGGTAAGTATCCCATGTCTCGTGATCCCTTTCCTATCTCCTTCCTTCCGGACTCGTACTAGCTCATGGGGGTGAGTGGGACGTCTTCTATATCGGTAACAGGAGTGGTAGCCTTGAAGGCGGCTTTGGTCGTCAAAGCCTGCTGCTGCTCTCTGACGGCTGCGGCCATTTCTTCGTCAGCCATGGTCATCTGTTGGCGCTCCTTGATCTGGACCTTGGCCAGACGCCAATTGGGCACCCGGTCCCGCACGAGGTGCGAGGCGTGCGTGTGCGGCAGTCGAGGGTGGCGGTTGGCCCAGAAGCGGTCCTGAACGAAGCTTCTAGCTATGCAGTTGTCAGCACGACAAACGCTGGTGAGCGCACTACGCACCTTGACGAGAGGGGGCCTCTGTTGGTGGAGCTCGTCGACGATCATGGCGGCCACGTGAACGTTGCGGTCGAGCACGAAGTTCATGTCGAAGTCCTCGTCGCCCTCGCCGAAGGGACAGCGCAGCTCCTCCCCAACCTTCAGCCAGCCTGCGGACGCGACACGAGAGAAGGGTGGAGATGTACATAGTCTGTACGGTTGGTGCTACTTCACATACACCCACCGATGTAGAAGATGAACTCGAGCGAGGTGAAGAGGGGGAAGTAGAGGTCGATGTCCCCAATCTGCTTCTCCGGGTCCTCAGGGTCCATGAGCGACTGGCGCCCGATGAGGCAGAAGAAGAAGTAGCCGTAGGTCGCCACTGTCACCACCTGCATTGATTTAGAATATGTTGTCTAATTCCGTCGAAGCCTTCATGCCAAAAGCAAGGTACGCGCACGTAAACGCATTCATACGACCTGGGTGTAGACGAGAGGTATACTGATCCAGTCGAAGATGGTCAGGGTCGCCGCCGTCGCCCGATATGCGTAGAGTTCGTCGACCATCTTCTGCATGGAGTGGTCGGACAGGCGGCCTTCGCGTCGGCACCTGAAGGGCGCCAATGTAGGTTATCTATGAATGTGCTTTAGTTTATTTGCGAACTGTGCCAGCAGGTTGATCATCCAGGAGACGGGCAGGAACCAGCGTCCGTAAGTGGACGTCGTCTCCTGGAAGAGCTCGTACTCGGCATCGCTCATCAGGCCCGCCTGAAGCATGACCTTCGACTTGTACTCCATTCAACCTACCGTAGTAGGTACATAGAAGTCTGTTCTCTGGTCACCGGCCTTGACGAGGTGGTAGTTGGTGGGGAAGCGCTTCTTGATCTTCAGGCTGATCTCCTTCCAGACGAGCGTCGCCAGCAGGTTGCAGTGGCGCGCGAAGGTGCGCCGGATCAGCAGACTGTGTTCGTCTTCGCCCTGCAAATGGATTGGCCAACGATCGTTCGGTGCATTAGAAGCTACTTTACGGTAGCCTTACATCTATGTTGGCGGCGACGAAGAGGAGGAACTTGTCGGGCCAGGAGACCTGGTTGAGCTGCTGCCACCAGCGGCTGACGACGCTGCTGACGTAGAAGCCGAGCAGGAAGGTCACCGGTATGATCATGGTCCACTTGGCGAATGTCTGCACCACGCGCTCGAACACACGCTGCTCGTCCGGACCCAACGCTGCGAATGCGTGGGGGGTACGGGTAGGAAAGAATGCCAAGCACCTACGTACGGTATTCCTACAACTACTCAAGGCGCGCAGTCACTCCTCTTACCGAAGCGGTAGGGCAGGTTAAGGGCGAAGTAGAGGACGAGAAAGATGACCAGCTGCTGCAGGGTGTACTTCCAGACGCTGCCGTGCCAGCGGAGCAGCAGACGCAGAAAGGACTTGTCCCCATAGGTCACCGTCATGCTGCCTCTGGCGGAATACTGTTGGGGCCGACTCTTGAAGTGAAACTGCCGAGTTAGCGCGTGACGGGAGGTTGTAGTGAAGCAAACGACAGTAGGTAGTTTTCGAGGAACACTGTTCGTCTAGCAGTCCTTTCCTACTTCTCCATTCGCAGCACGATTGTGAAAATCTAATCGCCCAGAAGCACCGACCCACTCAGTATGGACCTAGACAGATGAGGCTTATTCGCGCCGTCACACAAAGACGAGACGAGCAGAGCAATGAGCCGCGCCTTGCGGTTCGCTGAGAATGAGGCGGAGAAATGTGCTAGCGCTGCATGGAACGAACGTCACAGGCGCCAGACAGGCTTGATCAGCCAGCTCCCAACGCCCAGCTACATACGCAAGAGGGTGAGGAGGGGCGGGGCAGTTCTCGTCTTTCTCACTCAGTTGCTTCTATTCAAAGCGACATCGGCAGGCGGAAATGTGGCCCGCCCGGGCTCACAAAAGCGTTCGTTCGCCGAACCAGACGTTAGGTTGGAGTGTAACCTAAGACAGCGCCGTTACCCTTGCTAGTAGCTGCAGGGGCTAGTTCTCGGCGGCAGGGATCCACACTTGAAGCAGTGGCCGACCGGAACGACGCTCAAGTGTTTGCTTACCTTCGGACGCCGGGCTACCTACATACACTTCGTCCAGGCGCCCACAATGTGGAATAGGGACGCGGAAGTAAGTACATACATATGCGTCCCCGTTCCACACAGAGTTCCTGTGGCAAGTTATGAATTTCAGATCAACAGTGACAGGTGCGTGAATAGGCGCCAGGAATCGTGCCAGTGTGTGGAACTTCATAAACTTCTATCCATTGTACGCGGTCAGAGATAGACTAATGTCTAGGGGTTTTACAGTTTCAGTTTAGTCCTAATTCGGCGAAGTTCAACGATGAGGACAAGAGCGGCTATATACACACTGCAGTTGTCTCTTGCGTCTTCTTACATAAAATGGCCAGCTCCTAGAGAGAAGGCGCCTAACGGTGAACTGTATTCAGTCAAAGCGGGTTATCTTTCAACAATCCTGCACAGTGGAGAGTCGCTGACTGAATGAGCAGGCGACAGCACGACTGAACTTATCTTAGAGTCCCAATTCACCACTACCTACTCTACTTCATGTCCTCCGCCCTGAAGAGGCGCAGTCTGGCGCCTGCGTAGGGTGTGATGCCCTTGGCGAGGGCGGCGTCGCTCAGCTCCTTGTCCTTCTTGACTTTGTCAATGCCCATCTCCTTCTGCAGGGCCTTCTGCTTCTCCTGCACCTCCTTGACCTTGGCCTCCCAGGCCTCCTTGTTCCTCTCCAGGTCCTCCTGGTTGCGCTTCACCAACTCACTGGGCTCGCCATAGCTGGGAGGGTTCGCCCTGGGATCGTAGCCTGTCAATGCGGTTAAGAGTGACGTTCTCAGTGCAGCAGGAAAGACGACAAGACGTTCACTGGCCAACCCACCCAGCTTCTCCAGCATGGGAGCGATCTCGGCCATCTTGTCCACCACCTCCTGTGGGAACTGACCCACCCAGGTAGTCAGTGAGGCCGGATTGATGGGCTTGATCACCTGGTCCGTGCTCATCTCCGCCCTGAATACATGCATCGTATTGAACACTGCGTGCATCTTGACAAGGGTGCCGTCATAGGCATAGCTTGAATTTGTCTTGAGGGGCTGCTGACTTCGGTCTCTCTAATGTAACTGTAGCTATGTACCACGTATTGACCCGCGCGACAGGTGGAAGTTCTGCCCAGTCAGAAGAATTAACGTCCTGCCACGCAGCACCACATGAGCCCACCCACAGTGAAAGAGAGATCTGCTGTCCGATCATCTGGTGGTGGTTGAGCACAGAGTGGTTCCAGGGCAGGTCCAGGAAGTCGACCACCTTCCGCATTGTCTCCTCCGGTTGCAGCACCAGCTCTTCGTACTTGACCGGCAGGCAGGAGGACTCGCCCACCTTCACGCACTCGTCCCACATGGAGGACATCGCCTGCTCAAGGAAAGTACGGTAGAATGCTTCGAAATCGGTTAACCCTCTCCTCCACCCGTTCCCTCCCCTCCAACTCAGACCTGGTCCCACATAGAGAGACACTGCTTGGGGTTCTTGAGGTCGAAGCCAGTGATGGAGACATCGCGCGAGATGATAGAGTGGACCGTCGCCCGGCCGTCGCGCACCATCAAGATCATCTTCGAGTTGGGGAACAGCTCCTTGAGATAGACCGCCGATCTCAGCGTGAAGGGGTCCTTGTTGCAGAGGCGCTGCGACTGTCGGCCGTGCTTGAGGATGATCTACAATGAGCCAACTTCACATTGTCACACGACTAGCCTGATGGACCGTTTTGAGATCAGTGCCTCGAGGATGAAGGCGGAGACGGCGGCGTCTAGAGTTGCGTCGTTGAGGTTGGCCTGCTGCAGGCGCTTGCTTTGGATCTTGTGCTCGCGCCAGACGTGACGCATGCCCAGGATTCTCGGGATCACGTGCGTCTCCTCGCCACTGCAGCACATTCATTAGTCTTTAATATTCTCCTGGTACCAAGAGCACCCCCTCCTCACCATCTGACGAGCGGGTGGGCGTCTAGCATGGCGCGCATGAGTGTGGTGCCGCTGCGCGGCACGCCTCCGATGAAGATGATGGGCAGCAGGTGGTTGCCGCTGTCCCTGTAGGAGGGGAACATGTCACCCAGATGGCTACTGTCCCTCTGTTCGCCGTAGTTAGGCACCGGGTAGGCGAGGGAGTCAGCCCCGCCTTTCTCCAGCTCCCTGGAGCACCTCAGGCCGAACAGTGCGTAGGCAATGAAGGCCAGACAGAGCAGACAGCAGAGCAGAACCAGGGAGTTGGCCGTCCCCAGTTGACGACGACCCATGCTTGCAGAGCACGCGGTCGACTTGGACTGGCACGTCGTTGAGAAACAACCCTACCTCTGCATTCTTAGACACTAGGAGGGAGGACAAACGAGACTGTTCTAACAGCAGCGGCAGGAAGAGCGGGTAAGTTTCTGTCTATCTTCCGTCAGTCTATCTTTCTACGGGACGACTCTACTCCATGCCACCCAGCAACGCTGTAAACTGCGCCGAGAAAATTCACGATGAGCGCAGCAGCGACTGTTACAGCAGTGCTTCAGTCGAAATTCGTACGATTCAGTCATGTACGAAACCGGGCGTGGAATTTCACCTACACGTGTGCATCTACGTAGCCTGGAAGACGCTGTCAAGTTGCATACAGTTCTACAGTGAGACGGTACATATGTGCAGTGCTTGCATGTACCTAATTCTTTTGATTATGCCACTTCGCCACTAGCCGAGCGTGGTCTGTTCGTTATACATGTAGGTTTATACTCTATACTGTACTTCCAATTGCCAACTTGGGCGAGTGATTGTTTCATTGGCTGCAAGCGTGACGACTGAGCCAGCCCAGACAGACAGACAGTCGCCGAGACGTTTCAAGCCGACGGTTGTCACTTGCAGGCTTATAAAACCGTCAGGATCAAGTGTCTGCTGACGTATGTTCTAGGGGTTCCAGCCCGGTAGTCGCAGACAGAACCACGTTCACGTAAAGAAAGTGTCGATGTTGGTGTGGCGATGGGGGTTGGGTGGCTAAATTCGTTCTGCCTCTGTTCTGCTTCCTATTCGGGAGACTCGCCTTTCGATCTTTTCCGCCGGCCAGCCGCCCCCGCCGCCTTTCAATCACGAGTCAATTGAGTTTGGTCGACGACGCGGCGGTCGGCCGCCGTCGTCGCCTCGGGCCGCGCAGCCAACTTTCCCTCTTCCGAACACCGCCACACACCGCGCCCCAAAACTCGGGGACTGAAGGGAAGCTAGAGCCGCTCTAACACTGGCGAAACAAGAAGAAGAAGGGAAAGAAAGGGCTACAGCGGCTCGTCAGGACGCCGATCATCGAAGGGGCGAGATAGCCGGCCAGCGCAATGAGGGTCAATGAGGTGCGTCGCTCAGTAGACAGTCGCCTCTTCCTTTGTCAACAGCCACAAAAGCGGTCGATCGGAGAAAACAAGTCGTCCTTTCTAGAGCAGAGCGAACTTTTGGGTTCAATTTTCGAGTGAAGTTTTGTGGGTGGACAGGCAGTGTGTCTAGCTGCCTATTGCCGACCATGCCACCCTTCGGAATATCACTTTACAACCGATTACTATAAACCAGGCTAAAGCTAACAAGGATAAGATCATACCCTCACTGTTGGAAGAAAACAACGGGAGCAGCTGTAGTGTATAGTGTATGTGTCACAGGCGATGGCCGTCTTCAGGCGATAGCCGTCTAGACGGCTGTCGCCTGGTCGATCAGGCCGCGGCCGTCTAGACGGCAATCGCCTGATGCGTCAGGCCGCGGCCGTCTAGACGGCAATCGCCTGATGCGTCAGGCGATGGCCGTCTTTTCTTTCTCTGTATTAGTTTCGGACACAGTATATTCCTTCCAGTTCAGGCTATGCTTAGGCTCGCCCTGCGCCCACAGTTCACAAGAGTCAGTCGGCGTCGCAGTCTGGCGGGTCGAAGCTTAGGCTTAACGCGACCGGTGACCGATTTCAGGGCGCGCGGAGCGCGCCCTGAAGTTGGTGGTCGCGCTAAGCCTCAGCTGAGACCCGCCAGGCGCGACGCCGGCCGAGTTTTAGTGCAAACTGTAAGTGGAATAAACACTCCTCCATTTACTTCACCTCCTGCTCAGGCCTGCTGTGCCCCTTCTCTGCTAGCGCTGGCGACAGCTTTCATTTTGAAGACGGCTGTTGACTGGTCCATCAGGCGATAGCCGTCTTTTCGAGCAGAAGACGGCCATCGCCTGACGCACCAGGCGATGGCCGTCTTTTCCCCGAGAAGACGGCCGCGGCCTGATCGACCAGGCGATAGCCGTCTAGACGGCAATCGCCTGAAGACGGCTATTGACTGCAACATATGTACAACATACGTGCATAGGCCCGCCGGTTTGCACTGTTCCCACTGAAAGCATAGACCGACAAGTGGTTCAACTGTGCTTGGTTTGCTTGCTTGGGCACAGTCTTTCCCTGCGCTGCTTCCTCATCGCGTCGTCCCCTCCACTTGCAGAGAATGACTGCTGGGGCGGCCGGCTGCCAGTCCGGCTACTACTGGGCGTCCCTTCCTGAGAACTCCACTCTCTTCCTGGAGCTTCTGGAATCGTTCTCTGTGAGCTACGGTCGCGTCCATCCCTACGTGGCCAGCCTGCTCTGCTTCTTTGGCCTGCAGTTCAACCTGATCAATCTGGCGGTGCTGAGTCGGCCGGCCATGCGCAGCCCAGTCAACGTCCTACTCTGCGCCATCGCCCTCTGCGACGCCGTCGTAAGTGACCTGCATCACTGGACGTTGTACTGACAGACTGTCATACCCGATTCTATTAGCACAGATTCGCAAGTTCGCGAATCCACATAATGAATAAGTACTATACGTACACACTACGTAACTTGTACCACTGCTACATACAGTAGTTAGGGACACGATTGTTCAGAGGGTTTTCGTTATCTAGGGCGCGGGCGACACCTCGCCGATATAGGCACGTAAACCATTGTTCAGCGCAGAGATAGCCAATAATGTTGACGACGTATTTTGAACCTAATACTCTAAGGAACCCCTCGCAGGTGATGCTGACGACTCTGGTGTTCGTGGCCCACTTCATGGTGTTGGCCGGCTGGCGCTGCTCCTCGGCCGATTTCTCCCGGGGCTGGGCTCTCTTCCAGCTGCTGCACGCCCATTCGAGCGTGATCTTCCACAGCGCCAGTCTCTGGATCACCGTCATGCTCGCTGAGATACGCGTCATGACCATAGGGAGGGCCACACGCGTGGGCAGGAGGGCGGCGGTCCGACAGCCGACGGCTCTGATAGTCTGCGTCGTCTGCCTGGCCCTGGTGGTGCTGGTCAACGTGCCCAACTTCCTCAGCTTCCACGTCGGCCGCTTCCTCGCCCACCCCGACCAGGGATGCATGGCCGTGGCGCCTGCCGACGAGTGAGTTAGACGACAAGTGGGATGCTCGCAGAATGCTATGGGAATAGCATACAGCGGTCACGTTGTCGTTTTCAGCGACTTCAACGGCTCCACTGCAGCGCTGATTCTATCGCAGCTTCTTCCCGAGAACGCGAGCGCCACCGCACCGCAGTTCATCTACTCGGTGATCCCGAAGCTGGACGACTGTCTTCTGCTCAAGCTGACCTTCTGGTCTAATGGGATGGCCTTCAAGCTGGTCCCATGCGCCCTCTTGACCGTCTTCATTGGGGTACTGCTGAAACTGGTCAACAAGCTGAGGACCAAGCGCAAAGCGTTGGCCTTGATCATGCGCAAGAGGAGCTTGCCCGTGGACCACACCACGCCCATGCTGATTACCGTATGCTCTTTCCCTCCCTTTCCTTCTCCTTTCCTAGTCCTCCTTCCTCCAACCCTTCCTCCCTCCTCTCTCTCCCTCATACCCACGCCTTTTCAGGTGCTGACGATCTTTCTGGTGGCCGAACTACCGCAGGGTCTCATGTTGGTTCTGACGGCCGTGTTCAAGAGCGACCAGTTCCGCACTAAGGTCTACTACCCGCTCGGGGACATCATGGATCTCCTCTCCTTGCTCAACTCCGCCATCAACTTCGTCATCTACTGTTCCATGAGTCGACAATTTCGAAGAGCCTTTGCCCAGGTGTGTGTGCGATACGGCGCGTCCTAAGCATGACGACACAGTTACCGTACGTACTGCCGATTCCTTGGCAAACCTGCTGATCTTCAGGTGGATCTGTGCGGATCTAATGGCGGTCGTGCGGTTCTTCGGTACGGCCGCTAGAGAAGAGCTACAGCGGAGATCGACACATCAGCAGATTCCCCAGATGATTTCATGAAAATTGGTCTTTGTTGCGCGAAGATCAGATGAGTATTTCGGAAGTGCGTGATCTCCCAGTTGAAAAGATCCGCAATAGGTTACAATACGCACTGGCGCAACAAGAAACAACCAATTTTTCCGAAATTTAAACATGTGATAAAGCTCGAAAGGATGCATCCAACGCAAGTTGCTGAAAGTCGCTATGCACCGTTAGCGAATTATGGCCTAAAGTTTGCCCGACTTCTACATAGGGCTCATAGGGATGAAAAGCCGCGCAAACTTTGGCATGCCATAACTCGTGAACGGTGCATCATAGCGGCTTGTGGTAACTTGCGTTGGATGCGTCTTTTCGAGCTCTATCAAGAAATACTTATCCGATCTTCGCGCAACAAAGACCGGCCTTCATGAAATCATCTGGGGATTCTGCTGATGTGCAGTTCTCCGCTGTAGCTTTTCTCTAGCGGCCGTACCGAAGAACCGCACGGCCGCCATTAGATCCGCACAGGTCCACCTGAAGATCAGCAGGTTAACATTGAACTCGCTTCTGTTTAGCTCCTGCCGGCGTGGTGTCGGCGCACCGCTGGAGAGACCACGCGTCAGTTGCCCGCAACCACGCGGCCGGCCGAGTCGCGCGACTGGGCCACCTTCTTGGACCCTCGCCGTCCCTCAGACATGCCAGTGCCTGCCGTGCTTCTCATGCGGGCTGGCGGCCCGCACTCTGGAGGGGAGAGCAGCGTGTGCGCCTCTGGAGAAGCCGTCCTCAAGAAGACGTCCAGCTCGCGCCTCCAGCTCCAGAGTCGGCAGCTGCGTTTCAGCGGTATGGGTGCCGCAAACCAAAGCAAGCTGTCGCGCCGTCGGCGCGCCTTGGGCCAGTTCAAGTCATGCCGATTGAACCCCACTCCTCCGGTTGGGAGGAAGCCGAAGACGGCCAGCTTCCGTCGGGGTCGCTCCATGAGGACGCCCGCGGCGGCGCCATTCCCCTCTCTTAGAGAGGTCTCACGGGAGGAGAGCACCTCCCACTCGCAGCAGCACAACCTGCTGAACGTCCACGCGATCGTCCCCGAGGTGGAGGAGAAGCTTATGAACGGCGTGAGGCAGCTGGAGAGCTACTGGCGCCACGAGGTACAGCTCAAGGTATCTGAATCACTCATGTCGCTGGAGCTGCAGCAGCCGCCGACGCGCCAGGCGGAAAGTGACGACGACGACGGCGGGAGAAAGCGCAGCGACGCGACCTGCTTCCAACCGCCGGCCGCCGCCAACAAATATAGACGGCGAAGGTTTTCCACCTGCGAGTAACGAGGAGATGGATCGACGTACCAGTGGAGTTTTGATGTTCCCTTCTAGGAAGGCGACTGTGCTACGGTGCCTGTTTTGTGTTGGCCATTTATTGTCCTACGGTCATCCTCCATGCACAATTCTACAACGCAACAAATCACCTAGACATTCGCATATCGTCAACGCCGACCGTGACAGGTGTCCAGGTTGCAACATTGATACACTTGCGAAGGAGTTAGGTATATGTAGTTGGTGTCATACTGTTAAACATACAGACCCTTAGCGTGGGTGGAGATAATCGACTGTTCTAAGACTCAATACGTTGTCAGACCAAAATGTCGAGCGTGCGTACCACAGTCCAGTGCGCTGATAGACGTCTAGATAGATGTCATCGGAGACAGCAATGGCCAAGAAGTGTTCCGCAATGGCCTTTAGTGGTTGCTTCGCAAAACAACGTGAGTTACAGGCCGTATGTATGCAGGTAGTCGTATACAACCTATGTGCGTAACGCCTAATAGTGTGGAATTTGCGAAGCAGCCGCTTGGTGCAGGGCGAAGGTGGCGCTCGCCCGCGAGAAGCTGAAGCTGAGGCAGAACCAGCTCCGTCGGCAGTGCCACATGCACTCCAGCAGGCGAGAGACCCCCTCGACCTGGCTGTACGGTGGCCCGGATAGACAAAGACTTGGCCCGACCCCACCCGACTGAACACGGCCACGCGGCTGTCTTAACGAAGCAATGGAGGATGATAGAATACTCCATAAGATGAAGGTCGCTTAATGCCGACAGATACTCAATGACCGTACATACATCGGCCATTCTGAGTGCGTGCCAGTCGCGCCAACGAGTAACGACGCATCGTATTGGCAAACTGACGACACGGGTTTGCTTGGACCGACGTCGTTGATGAGGTTGTAGCGATCGTCCACCAGCGTAGTTCTCTTCGTCGTTCTCGGAAGTGTCGGCCTCTTTGAAAGCCCCACTGTGTAATAAGTTTGTTCTCTTGCCATCAACGTGTAGTTTAAAATTGTCGAAAGGCGATGCCTGAACTTAATACCAACACGTGAATGGCCCGTTGTTGAAGCGATGAATCGACTCATTGCACAGACTACTACAGTACACTGACTAATGAAGTACAGTACAGTACCCAATGCCTTGGTTGCCCGCGAGGACTTCCTCTCCGCTACTTCAGAACCAGCCGTCTGTTGTGCGCAACTGCTCCTTCTCCTACGCCAACCCAGTGTAAGCTTAGTCCTGAATGTGGCCGAGAGTGCTTGCGAAGGTGCAAGAATCCCACTCAAGGCTTTTGAGCGTTAATATTATTTTCTCGATACGGCACAGAAAGTGGCCAAACAACAGTAATGCTAGCCAAGGGTAAACTGACGACGAACATGACGAGAACATCCAGACACACGTCTATTGCAACCTTCGTCCTCAGGAGGTCGTAGAGCCTTGGCCTGTTTAACAGCCGGTACAGTGCAAGTAGCATTGTTTGTATGTTTGGTGTCCAATGACTTTAGTCTATGGCACATGTGAAGAATGAATGGGCGAAGAGTGTGAAGAATACTGACAACCGTCCCCAGTTATTAAATGGTGTTGCACGGAGGAGGCGCATCACCCAATCACGGAAGGTCACCTTATACAATGTCAGTCATACTCCATGCAAACAAAAGAAACAAGAGAAATATTGCCCTGTTCGATTTGCTTATCGTCTACGAAGCGGAACCTATGTAGCCGTGAAACAGGCTTTCCTGGTGGTCAAGACCACCGCCAGACGGCCGCCATCGTTCTCGCAGCTCTGCTCGGCCGTCACTCTTGTCATTGGGGAGCGCTCGATTCGGAAGCAGAAGCCGCCGTAGAGGACGGCGTCTTGAGGCAGAGTCAGGCTCGTATTCTTACAAGTGGCGTAACCTGAGTCGGTGAACGAGTAGAATGTAGTTCTTTCCTCCAATTGTCGTCTTATACTGTAACCCGTGGTTTGTTTGCAATTGCCAGCTTCCGCGATATATTTTGGCTTTCTGCTCTAACTCCCCCCCCCCCCCCCTCGTGAAGCATAAGGTAACCGATGTCTTGGACATTGATCCATGGCTTGGCGTGCACTACGCCCCTAATGGGCAGGCGAAACTCCGACCCTGGGCGATGTCCATCTGTGCCGCGTACGGCGCATCGAGTTTCGCGTCTCTACCAAATCGTTGCTTCACTTTCCGTGACTGGGTGTAATAAGATCTGTTGTACCCCACATGCACTGTGCCTTACAGGCAGCTGCCAATGCGCCTGGCGCCTACCGTTCGAAGGAGCAGGTGCCTAGCTAACGAAGCGCAACCAATCCTCACCTTGTCGAATTTCACCCCGCTCTAACAAGGGAAAGATGCAGTAGGGGGGTGGGACGTTGCCAACTCGACGAGAACGACGCGCCTTGTAGCGCAACCGAAAGAACAATGGTAGGTTCGGGCCCCTCCATTACAAGACTGGCCAGCGTCACGCGCCAGATAGAGCCTTACGTCTACACCTGCGCCAAGTTCCGCAAGCGGCCCCGCTGCCCTCGACCCGGCATCGCGGTTGAAATCTGGCACGAGCTGGCTCGCCTCCTGCAGTTCGACTTACGGCTGATCATGGAGGAGGGGCAAGGCCGTTTGGAGAACAACGTCAGCTGGAGCGGCGGCATCATCGCCAGCCTAGCCCAGAACCGCACCGACGCCACACTCCTGTTCGACATGACCATGTCGGTCGACCGCCTCAAGGTCATGGCCTTCTCCCCGGTGCTGCTGACCAACCAGGCGTCCCTGTTGGTGCGCACTAGCCTGCAACACCACCTGGAGCTCGACTTCGTCGTCTTCGACAAGGTCGCACTGCTTGCCTTCCTGGCCAGTCTCCTCCTGCTGACCCTGCTGTCCTGGGCAACTGGCCTGGACACCGCTGTCAACGCTGGCTGGAAAGCCTTTTCCGGAGCGATCTTCAAGGATTCCAGGCGGGGCATACAGTCGCAACTGTTGTGCCAGAGGCTGTCCAGCCTGCTTGCCTTCGCCTGTCTCTACAACGTCTACTTTGCCGCCTTCCGTAGCCAGATGGCCAGCACCAGACTGTCGCCGCTGGTCGGCTCCTACGAGGAGGCCAAGCAGCGAATTCGACAGGGACAACTCGAGGTGGTGCGTCTGGGATTACCGTCCGACTGGATGAACGACAGACTCTACGCTGACATCATGGGAGGAAGTAGCGAAGGCGAAAGCTGGCGCAGAGATCCCAGATTCATCGCTGGTCTCCAGAGCGAGAAGGACGTCTTCAGGTGGCTTTGCGAGGGAAGGGCGGTGGCGCTGGTGTCCTATACTGCCAACTGGCGACGACTTGGAGCTCCATGCAACCTGATGCGGTCAGTGCCGTTACAAAGGTTCACAGCAAATTTTCTGTTGCTCTGTGTGTGTGTGGTGTGTTCATCATGTTGAGTCGACAGCAAAGCCTCTGTTCTCAGCATCCCACTTAACAACCTGTTCGAACTGGAGTATTGGGGCTTCGGCTTTCGTAGAGGCTGGCCACACGCCGAAAAGGTGAATCGCGTGCTGCTGAAGATCTCCAGCCACGAACAGGTACATACAGTAGGTACCTATGTACGTAAAAGGAAGGACGTCCGTGTTGCTGCGCACGCCGCGACTTCTGCAAAGCGCAGTCGCTTCATTGTAACAGTTAGGAGGTACCCGAAAACTACATAAGACGCCGACACTTTATAGATAACGACGTTCTGGAGTCACCGCTACTTCTGGCATCACGAGTCAGACGTTCTGCGCAGCTCGAATCTTGGAGGCGACAACGAGCTGCGCCACACTTTGAAGAATCCCAAAGCTATCACACTGGGCTCCCTCGAAAAGGCCTTTTACGTTTGGATCGTGGGGGCGACCGCTTCATGCGTCGGATTGGCAGTGGAGCTCAGCTACGGCCCATATACTTGCGCAGTTTGTAAACGCGACTATATATAAACGCTCCGAGATGGAAATCAGGAGCGGTTAACAATTTTAGTGTCTTGGTTGAATGGATACGAAATGGTATTCTCGCGCGGAGTACAATATGCGGTATGTGAAACGAAGGTGGGAGACGCTTAGTGTGGCGACTACCATCGCACTGTGGCGAGCCGTTCTCGCTTTCGCCAGCTAACTGGTGCTTCTGTAAGACAGAATGATTAGCTGTCCGAGTCGCTGGAACTGATGTCGCTGGAACTGCAACAGCCACCGACGCCGACGGCGGAGAGTGACGACGAAGACGGCGGCGGTGACAGGAAACATAGTGACGCGACCAGCTTCCAATCGCCGGCCGCCGCCAACCAATACAGACGGCGTCGATTTTCCACCTGTGAGTGAGATGGGTCGAAACATTGTACTACTGGATTGCTGATGTTCCCTTTTAGGAAGGCGACCGTGTTTCGGTACTTGTTTTGTGGCTGTCACCCTGTTGTCGTCATACTGTCATCCTTCATGATTATGCAACGCCACAAGTCACAGCGACATTCGAATACCAGCAACACTGGCCTTGGCAAATAGGCAGGTGGCAACACTGAAATGATCTTACGAAGAAAGAGCGATGCTTGAATGTGTCATCGACCCACAGCAGTGGGGTGACAGTCGACTGTTCTAGACCGAATGTGTTCTGAAACACATTCGGTCATATTTTGAGGTTATCACATTCACAACCCAGTGCGCTGATAGAGGTCTCCAGTGTCATCGGAGACAGCAATGGCCAAGAAGTGGTCCGTTGTGGTCGTTGGGGTTGCTTCGCAAAACGACGTGCGCTCCAGACTGTTTGTAGAGCATACAGAGATAATTCTACGCTGTGTATAGTTTAGTTACAGAAATTTATGCTGCAGAGTGAATATGTGGGGTATTTGCGAAGCAGCCACTTGGTGCAGGGCGCAGGTGGCGCTCGCCCGCGAGAAGCTGAAGCTGAGGCAGAACCAGCTCCGTCGGCAGTGCCACATGCACTCAAGCAGCCGGGAGACGCCTTCGAGCTGGCTGTAGACCGGATAGACAAGGACTCGGCCCGACCCCACCCGACTGAAGACGGCCACGCGGCTGTCTAAAACGAAGCAATGGAGGATGACAGGATACTCCATAAGGTGAAGGTCGCTTAATGCCGACAGCTACCCAATGACCGGACATCGACCATTCTGAGTGCGTGCCAGTCGCGCCAACGAGTAACGACACACCGTATTGGCAAACTGACGAAACGGGTTCGCTTGGACCGACGTCGTTGATGAGGTTGTAGCGATCGTCCACCAGCGTCGCGTAGTTCTCTTCGTCGTTCTCGGAAGTGTCGACGTCTTGAAAGCCCCAGGCGGCGCCCCTATGTAATGAATTCGCTCTGTTGCCGTTAACGTGTTGTTTAAAATAGCCGAAAGAGCATGCCTTAACTTAATACCAACACGCATAGTGGCCCGTGAATCGACTCATTGCATAATGGCATAATAAGCGATGAATCGACTCATTGCACAGGCTACTACAGTACACTGACTACTGTAGTACAGTAGCGTAGGTACCCAATGCCTTGATTGCCCTCAAGCACTTCCTCTCCACTGCTCCAGAACCAGCCGTCTGTTGTGCGCAACTGGCCTGTCTTCTGCGCTAACCCAATGTAAGCTTGGTCCTTAATGTGGCAGAGAGCGTTTCCGAAGGTGTGTGCAAGCAAGTGATCCCCTCCCATCCCAATCAAGGTCTTTGAGCGTAAAAGACTTCCTCGACTTGACACACCAAGTGGCCGAAGCAACAGATGTGTCACAGCACAAGCTGACGCCGAACGTGACGAGAACATCCAGACGTACGTCTATGGCAATCCTCGTTCTCAGGAGGTCGTAGAGCCTTGGCTTGTTTCACAGTTGCTACATTGCAACTACGGGTTGTTCGGATATTCAGTTCCGAACGAGTACTGAAGTTTAGTAGCTGCCAAGTTCCGTAGTGTGGTTGCGTACGAGAAGAACGCATGGACCATAGGCCAGCAGGCAGTTTTAACAGTGACAAAAATTATATACGGGAATACTATTCGGGAAGTATTATCTAGGTGTATAATAATCCGAATCTCTCGTGACGGCCGTCTCCAATTGTACCTTGAAAATATCCATAGAAGAATCGAAACCAATTACAGAAAGTATCACAGATGGGGGGGGGTGGTGGGGGTGGCATATAGCCGTGAAACAGGCTCTCCTCGCGGTCAAGACAACCGCCAGACGGCCGCCGTCGTTCTCGCAGCTCTGCTCGGCCTCTGCTCTTGCCATTGGTGAGCGCTCGAATCGGAAGCAGAAGCCGCCGTAGAGGACGGCGTCTCGTGGCAGAGTCAGGCTCGTATTCTTACAGGTGGTGTAACCTGAGTCGGCGCACGAGTGGAATGCAATTCTCTTCTCCAGTTGGCAGTTTACGGTGCAAATCGAGGTTTGTACGCAAATGGCATGCGAATGGCGGTTGTTTGCCAGCTTCTGAGACAGATTTTGCTTCTCTACTCTGGCTCTCCAAATCAGTAGAAGGGCAAAGGTAACCGGACTCTAGTGTCTTGGTTGAAGATACGAGGTGTACGGTGCGTAGATGCATTAGGTATGTACATGTATGCGCAACGAAGGCGAGTACCAGGGGGGGGGGGGCCGAAACTCAGCAGAAGGGCGAAAATATGATGGGCGCCACTTAATTCGACGCGCTGTTTCTCTCGCGTACCTGCGCCGATCTTGACAAAATTTTGCACACTTATACACTAATATGTTTGCTTTCGAAACCTGTACAGACAACCAGTCTCAATGTCGCAATCGGCAGAGAAATCGGGCGAAGTTTGAAATTGGCGCCATTTTCGCCGATTTTCGCTCCGTCAAACTTTATTTTCTAGCTCACGCTAGAGAAGAGATAAAATTTTTCTGATGACATACTCCCGATGCGGAATTATGTCCTCTTTCGAATGCAAGTAGTTCCAGCCCGATTGGTGCAAGCACGCGGGAGTTGCCACCAAAAACGTGGCCGCGGGTCGGAATTTTCGAAATTTCCGAAATTGTGAATTTTTGGTTTTTTGCCCGTAACTCCTTGTCCGTTGGACTTTCTCGACGAGTGGGGAGTGCAAACGAATGCTCTCGACAAGACGAATCGAATGGTGGCTGAACCGACCCGATCGGACCACCCTGTAATTTGTTGTGGCCCAAAAAGCTGTCTAGCCCGCTGCGGCGAGTTTTGAAAAATTGTGCCCAAAAATTGTTTGGAAGCGAAATTCAAAATTCTGGCCGTACAGTTTTTGTAGGCACCCTTAGTGTTACATCGTTATGTAAAAAAATCTGGGCCAGCTCTTAAGCTGTAGGAGGGCCCGGGGCTTAAGTGGTGAAAAATGCTCGGTGTTTAAGTCGGAGCTTCTGTGCACAATTTTCTGCTTCGACCTGTACCGGATTTTTCTCGCCTTTGAGCATGATATAGTACCATCCTAACTTAATCGAATGCAGGTTACCGCCAGTCTCTAGCTGGTGCGGCTTCCGAGATATGACCCTCCAAAGTTAACCACTTTTTGCGCCAAATTCGCGTGATCAAATTCGGGTTTGCAGCCACTGTGTTGTCATTTCGCCGAATAGAGGGCAGTTTTCTCTTCGATTCAGTTGGTATTTCATCCCCAAACATCTGCGCATGGGCTTTGGCCAAATGTAATTTTTTGACATAGTGTCAAAATTTCATGCACATTTTCCGAAAAATAATTTTTTTCGAGACTTTATCGGAAAAGTACCCCTCCCGACGCAGTTTTGAGCGCTGATTCGAATGGTGAAAACCGCACCACGATACGTTCAACGGCGCGCGAGATATAGAGGCCTTCAAAGTTGTGATGAACCTTAGGCAACATTCTTTAAGAGCAGCCAACTTTGAAGGCCTATATCTCGCGCGCCGTTGAACGTATCGTGGTGCGGTTTTCACCATTCGAATCAGCGCTCAAAACTGCGTCGGGAGGGTTACTTTTCCGATAAAGTCTCGAAAAAAATTATTTTTCGGAAAATGTGCATGAAATTTTGACACTATGTCAAAAAATTACATTTGGCCAAAGCCTATGCGCAGATGTTTGGGGATGAAATACCAACTGAATCGAAGAGAAAACTGCCCTCTATTCGGCGAAATGACAACACAGTGGCTGCAAACGCGAATTTGATCACGCGAATTTGGCGCAAAAAGTGGTTAACTTTGGAGGGTCATATCTCGGAAGCCGCACCAGCTAGAGACTGGCGGTAACCTGCATTCGATTAAGTTTGGATGGTACTATATCATGCTCAAAGGCGAGAAAAATCCGGTACAGGTCGAAGTAGAAAATTGTGCACAGAAGCTCCGACTAAAACACCGAGCATTTTTCACCACTTAAGCCCCGGGCCCTCCTACAGCTTAAGAGCTGGCCCAGATTTTTTTTACATAACGATGTAACACTAAGGGTGCCTACAAAAACTGTATGGCCAGAATTTTGAATTTCGCTTCCAAACAATTTTTGGGCACAATTTTTCAAAACTCGCCACAGCGGGCTAGACAGCTTTTTGGGCCACAACAAATTACAGGGTGGTCCGATCGGGTCGGTTCAGCCACCATTCGATTCGTCTTGTCGAGAGCATTCGTTTGCACTCCCCATTCGTCGAGAAAGTCCAACGGACAAGGAGTTACGGGCAAAACACCAAAAATTTGCAATTTCGGAAATTTCGAAAATTCCGACCCGCGGCCACGTTTTTGGTGGCAACTCCCGCGTGCTTGCACCGATCGGGCTGGAACTACTTGCATTCGAAAGAGGACATAATTCCGCATCGGAAGTATGTCATCAGAAAAATTTTATCTCTTCTCTAGCGTGAGCTAGAAAATAAAGTTTGACGGAGCGAAAATCGGCGAAAATGGCGCCAATTTCAAACTTCGCCCGATTTCTCTGCCGATTGCGACATTGAGACTGGTTGTCTATGCAGGGTTCGAAAGCAAACATATTAGTGTATAAGTGTGCAAAATTTTGTCAAAATCGGTGCAGGTACGCGAGAGAAACAGCGCGTCGAATTAAGTGGCGCCCATCATATTTTCGCCCTTCTGCTGCGTTTCGCCCCCCCCCCCCCCCCCCCCCCCCTGGCGAGTACCTTCAGATAGCACGCGATTCACACTGCATAGGAAGACGCTCAACGTTGCGACTACCACCGCACTGTGACGAACCATTCTCACTTTCGCCGGCTGAATTGGTGCTTCTGTAACAAGATCGCAAACAGAAGCAGATGTACGTGAATGTACGTACCTAAAGCACAGGCAGACGGCAACTGAGACTGCGTTCGTGAAACCGGACCAATCAACACCAACGTTCGCCGTCTTGCGTCACTCGGAAGCCTCGGCGGTCCACTGCATCAAACTCAATGCTACTGTCACGAACACATGCCACTCAGTCCCTGACGCAGTTCTGGCCTGTGGCTCCTTGATCGATTGGCCTGTCGCTGTAGCTGTCCGAGATTCTTGATGAGACACAAACCGCCACACCGCCCACCAGTGGCACCAAGAACACTCTAGACGTGATGAACGCACTGGTGATTAACCAACTGTGCCGCAATTTGATACCACTAGCATCGCAGAGTGGTCCACTTCGAGTTCTCTCTTCAATTCAATCGTCTCTCTTCGACTTCCTCGGGTCGTCGTCGCCGTCGTCTGCACTTGCACGCTCGTCGCCGGGCGGCTAAGCAAAGGCCGAAGACGGCCCGGTCGAAGTTGGACAGGGCGACGCCCTTCCTCCGGTCGCGCAGAAGCCGTCTCAGCTTCCGGCTGCCTCTGCAACCTTTGCAGCGTAGTCGGCGCTCCTTTTCCTCTGTTGGGGGCGGCGCTGAACACGAGGAACAACGTCACAAGTACAGTATATACATAGGTGGGTGAAGTGCGGTACCTAGCACGCAAAAGCAAAGGATTCGTGAATTTGACACAAATGTACTATAACCTGGCATCACGAAACGTGCTACTTTCACTCGCCTGAGGTTACATGATACTGCAGGCCATGCGGCCCATGAGTCGCGACGGCCGATTGTTCGCCGTCGAAGAGACAACGTCCGTATGCGACGAAACACAGCGCGAACGCTGCTACAAACGCGCCAGTAAGACGTGCCATATTCCTTTCGTTCACCCCTAACGATCGGCGCAAAATATACTGTTTGTCTGTCTTGTGGCGGCCGACTTCATCCGTTCGACGTATGACGTACAAGCACAAAGCGAAAGAAACACCCCGAAGGCACCTGCTCAACGCACGAAACTCAGTTTTCAACGACCAAATGGCCATTGTTCCTTCAGGTAACCTTTGTTCGTCTTTGTGAAACACTTATGGATCATCACACGAGAAGCTAGCATTTCCTTCCCTTTAGTCGGCCAGGCGGGCCGAGAAACAGGCACGCAATGCCAATGTAGTTTGCGTGCGTCGTTCTGTGTATGTGCCCCTTCCGGCTCGGCGGGCAAATTCCGAAATAGAAGATGACGTCCAAATTATATTCCACTAGCGGCCGAGGCGCGCGCCTTCGGCGCGCGCGGAGAAAAGCCCTGCGCGGGCTCGCTTCGCTCGCCCGCTCCAGGCTTTTCGTCTCGCTCGGCGCTGCGCGCCTCGCTCGACAGCCGCCGCCTAACCTCTCATTTGGATTCACTGTGTGACATCTGCTTGGTTCGATTCCCGTTCTCAGAAGAAACTTTTGCTGATGGAAAGTTATCATTTGCGGATTTTTTGCGCAACGTGCTAAAGTCTGTGAAGTTGTACACTTGCTACCCTATCATGCTGTCATATTGCCTTCCATGCATCACCTTCCATGCGGCCTCCACTGTCTATAGCGAAATTCAAAAATTTGAATCTTCTCACTTACAGTACGCCTACGCGCGACGTGGCTAGGCGTGCATAGTTGCACATTGCCTACCCTTCGCACCTGGCATACCAACCGCTTCGCCCGCCTTTCCAAGCGCGCTCCACGGTCGTCTGAGAAATTCAAAATTTTGAATTTTCTCGCCTACAGTAGGCTTTCCAGCGTAACGGACCGGTTTTGGCACATCTGCAGGCCCGCCACAGGGTAGCGCCCCATAGGTCGGGCAGGCCTACGGGCCCAGTCGGGCGGGACGATTGGAGGACACGGAATCACACACAACCGGCGATTAAGGGGGAGAACTAGCGGCCGAGGCGCGCGCCTTCGGCGCGCGCGGAGAAAAGCCCTGCGCGGGCTCGCTTCGCTCGCCCGCTCCAGGCTTTTCGTCTCGCTCGGCGCTGCGCGCCTCGCTCGACAGCCGCCGCCTAACCATTGCTCTGTTTTACATTGATATGTAAGAGACTCAAAATTTGAATTTTCTCACTACTGTACACTTCTATGCGTCAATACTGCGCACGTGCAGTCTTGCTCCGTTGCCTTATCTGGCTGTCATATCAGCTTACTTGCGCGCCGTGCCAAGCAGGCCTCACTGTCTAGGGCGAAATTCAAAAATTTGAATTTTCTCACTTACAGTGCACCGCAGCGCGTCGCGGCCGGGTGCGTGAAGTTGCACATTGCCCACCCTACACACCCCGGATACCAACCGCCTTGCCCGTCCTTCCAAACAGGCTCCACTGTCTAGAGCGAAATTCAAAAATTTGAATTTTCTCCCCTACAGTAGCCTTTTCCGCGTAACGGACCAGTTTCGGCAAATCAGTGGGCCCGCCCCAGGGTAGCGCCCCATAGGTCGCCAGGGTATACGGGCCCAGTCGGGCGGGATGATTGGGGGAAACGGAATCACAGACAGACTCACAACCGGGGATTAATGGGAAGAATGGTACAAACAACGAGCTTATGCTAAAGAATGCAGGCGCTTGTGCTTGTCATTAATATGACTATTTCGCTCATCTTCGTTTCTCAGGCACATCACGGCAAAATCACGCACGCACAACAATATTTTGGAGCCAGGGATGATAGATCCACTATTGATACAACTCTTGTCACCCTTATAGTCCAATGCGCTGATAGACGACCGCTTTGGCACTGGGGAGAAGAATGGCCTGAGGGTTATTGGCTTCGACCTTTAAGCCTCCTTCGCAAAACCGAGACAGCGGTAACAACTTCAACTGCCTTGTTGCTCGGCTTGCCCTGCTTTTGATCGCTACGGATTTGGATCACTATACTTAGAAACCCCCCCCCCCCCCCCCCCACTCCCCGCTCGTCTCACCAAAGGGGAGCAGCAAGGTTCTGTGACTTTCATTCTCCATTGAATCAAAGGCGGGTCAAAGGTGCCAAACCAAGGGCGCTCGCGCTCTAATCGAGGTTGTTATTTTATGTGCGCTTTGGTTTGCGAGGGAGGTTCTTGGTGCAGGAAGCAGAGGGCGTCTTTCTCGGAGAAGCAGAAGCTGAGGCAGAACCAGCTCGCTCGGCAACGCCAGCCGCACTCCTGCAGGCGGGAGACGACGATGGTGCCATAGACGGGGTAGACCAGCCACTCGTCGGTCGCCATTAGGGTGAAGACAGCCGCGCCGCTGTCTATAGGGCACGTGTTCAAGAAAGTAGGTACAATGTATTGTAGAGAAGGTATGTACCACCGGGTGTCCCATAAATCCAGACCCCCCATCCACAGCAAGTTATAGCAAACTCTACGCGGTGAAACTTTCACAGATTGAAGTCCAATGTCTTGGGACATTTGACACCAAATTTCAGCATCATACACCAACTTTCGGGGAATTGCGGGCGCAAAACCCAAAATTGGTTAATTTCTTAAGACTCGCCGTCTTCTGTCGGCCGCAACTTTCGCTAGACTGCAGCTAATTTGGTGCGAGTTGTACCGCTTTGAAGCAGACAGATTAGGCTTTCGAATGGTCTTTGAACGAAAATTGTAGCTCGTAGCACGCGTGAGAAAGGTCGAAACAAAATTGGTTTGTCGTCCCCAAGGCAGGATGCAGTCAGCCCATCCTGCTGCAGCAGGACTGGTCAAGAAGCTCATCCGTGATAACCGCGACATTATTGATGACCTCTTTGCAGATGGCACTGGTGGTGACGGTAGTGGTGATGTGGCTGGTGATGACGATGGTGGCTCTAGTGATGATGATGATGATTATCTTACTCGTGCGACAGATGTGCAACTTGCGAAGGATTTGCCGCCAAATGTGACTGACGTGATGAAGAGGGCTCCTCGTACTGGTTACTTTTTGTGAGGCCTCTGAATTGTGCTGTGCTGTACTGTTGTCAGGTGCTTCGTTGTTGATGAATCGTATCCTGAGTTTGTCAGTGGATGGACACACTACATACTACACAATGTCAGACACAACCTCCTACGAACTGAATCCATACAATGCTCTTACCCCTGCAAGGCAATGCAAAACAGCAGGTACTTGCAAGCTCCGAGTCAGCTCCGATTCAGCTGTGCAGGGATCAACTCCGATTCAGCTGGGATTCAGCTCCGATTCAGTATGGATCGGCTCTGAGCTGGTCCTGAGGCAGTGCGTGGCAGCCCAGCCAAGATGGCGTGCGCCTGCATGCCCCACAGGAACTACAGCGAGTAGAACCAGCTCCGAGTCAAAATGAACTGGCTCCGAGTCAAAATGAACTGGCTCCGAGTCAAAATGGATTGGCTCCGAGTCAGTTCTCTGCCACCACTGGGGCAGTGTGTGACAGCCCAGCTGAGACGGCACTCAGCCGTACCCCACACAGACACTACAGCTGGTAGAAACAGCTCTGAGTCGGCTCTGAGCTGACTCCAAACCGTGTTGTGAAGTCCTGGATGCTGATTGGTTGGCCACGAAGCAAAGGGTGGATAAAAGCAGCGAGTTGGGGTGTTTTCTGCAGTTGCTTCATTTCTTGCTATGACTTCAATCAGCTCCTGCAAGAGTTCTCCACTCCGCCTTCCGAGATGGCTTCCCAGGCTCCTTCCTACGGCCTCGACTCGCAGCTTCCTTCCTACGGCCTCGACTCGCAGCTGCCTCCTGTTCCAGTGGGCGACACGGACCTGCTGGTCAACCACCCCTCATTCAACAAGGGTCCTCGGAAACGGGTGCCGATCAAGGCCAAGGCAGACAGCTCCAACAACGACACTCTCTACAAGGAGATTGAGGAAGGCCACTTCAAACTTCCCAAGGCTCCGGCCAAGAAGAAGGTA
>JASAMZ010003523.1:0-11030 GCA_030248115.1 Linhomoeus sp. GSCO2_2
CTTCAGTTTAACCATGTAACGCAACTGCAAGCAACCTGTAGGTCGCTACGAAGTCTCCTCTCTCGTCAGACTCGGGACTGGGTTCATTGACGGCCAATTGGTAGCTGTCGTCTTCAGCGGCCTTCCTCTTCCAGTGGCGCTGGCCGCCATCAAGAATCGACACGTCGTCATGACCGAACACCTGAACACAAGACTTCCTTGGCATAAAATGCACTGAGCAGCAATGAGACGGACGATGTGCGCCGGCCACCGGCACCAACCGACAGACAGATGTTTTAGTATAACACCTTTGGTGACTGCAGTGTATTACATCAGTAGTTAGTTAGGAGTCGTGTGTTTGACGAATGCAATGAGATTGTTAACAGATTGGTGTGTGCTCGTCCGGTTAATGACTTGTGTAGGATCAAAATCCGTCCAGTCTTCTCCAAACCTGCAGCAGCCACCAGGCCAGAGTGGCGCTTTTGGCGGCATCCTCGGTCTCTCCATGGTCAGACAGTATCACGTGACAGTCCTTTGTGACGCCCAGAGATCGCAACACTTCCTGTGCTTCGATGGGATGACGGGGCCTCAGCAATTGGTCGCCACTCTTTCGAGCCAGGCTCCCTGCATTACAGGACGTTGAAAGTACTCCGATTTCGTTGGAACCATACGTGTAACCGGGGGGGGGGTATGGGGGGGGGGGGGGTAAGCCCCCCCCCCTAGCCGAAAGTGTACCCCCCCATACCCCCCCCCCCCCAGGTACCCCCCTCCCGCCATCCCCAAAAGACCCCCCCCCCTAGAATTTCAAAAATTTTCGCCTGCGGCGCTAAAAATGGCAAAAATTTCGCCTGCGGCGCTTGAAAATAGCAAAATTTTCGCCTGCGGCGCTATATTTTGGACGTTTTTGACCAAAATTAAGCGATTTTTGGCACTTTTTGGCCTATTTTTGCAAAATTTTCTTATTTTTTGGTACTTTTTCAGCAAAATTTTTAGGTCATTTGACCCCCCCTCCAGGGACCTCAGACCCCCCCCCCCCCCTGAGGGGTCCTATACCCCCCCCCCCCCGACCCCCCCCCCCCCCTGGCCGGTTGGCGCTTACACGTATGGTTGGAACCACACTTGAGAAATGTCACTCAAGCTCGCTTTTCAAACACCACGGCGCGCATCAGAAATGCCTATTCATAAGAGAGAGAGAGAAGGGAGAGAGATTCAAAAGGGGGAGAGAAGCACGCGTGACGCGCGGCCATGGGTGAGCGAGCATGATGCCTCTTCTACCCTTCGCCCTTCACAAACGTTCAATATGTGTTGACATGTCGTCGTCGCAAACGCAAAATCATACCAATATCGAGGAATCTGGCGCCATTGATGTGCTCGCGTTCGTATGCTCTCCGGCGACTGAAGAACGTCATGGTGTCGCTTAGGTAGGTGGTGTCGAAGAGACACATTGGACTGTGAGATTGTGACTTCTTCAGTTGTGAGAGGACGAAAGCCGGTGACGACTCCATCCCTTCAGTTGATTTGTCGGAAGTCACAGGCTGGTTTCCTCTCAAGACTAGGGAGCGTCGCTGCACCGGCTGGAATGGATCCAACATCTCATGGTCGCACTGATGATTGTTCCAATAAACTCGCTATGGGGTTGCTCGGAAACGTTTGGCCCTTACAGGTGTGTGTATGTAGGCGAGATTCATACCGTAATACTCCAATAAGCATCACTCCGCTTGCGCAACTATGTAACTGCCAAATGCCCAAGGAGGCGAAGGTATGGACGGGGGGGGGGGGGGGCTTGTTGGAGCATATACGGTAATCGACTGCTCTACACAAGCAGTTGGCCATGAACTCAATCAGTTCCTACACTTTGAAGGCACGCGAGGGGGTCCGTGAGCTGGCTCCTTTCGGCTGTGTGTGTCGGTGCATATTTCGCTTGCGCTTCCGAAATCCCTCGTTATTCTTAGTGTATTCTGTGATATGTACCTCGTTAGTGTATTTTCACTCTGTTTCTTGACTAGAAATGTGGTATTGTTCGCCTAATCAGTATGCTCTCTCTAACTACCTGCACGTATTTGTCACAGGCGATAGTCGTCTTCAGTAATTCGCCGTCTAGGCGATCGATCGCCAGTCAATCGCAGTCTAGACGACAATCATCTTGTGCGTCAGTCAATCGTCTATCAATGATTGGCCGGTTCATCAGGTGATGGAAATTTTTTCGCCGCCCCCCAGGGCGGCATACGGACGCTATTGTCTGTTCGTTTGTGTGTGTGTGTGTTTGTGTGTGTCCGGAACAACTAGACACGACGGTTAGTGCCATCCGATGGAGTCGAATGCGCTGAGTAACGTGCCGTTGTCCGTTTCTGTTGCTAATTTCGCTATCTCGAGATATTTACAATTACAATATGAAAATGTCAAAAATGACACTTTCATTTACAAGTCTTATCGGCAAAGTTTTTGCTGAAATGGAAAGGGCATATGACGGGGTGAATTTGCGACATAGTTTCGAATTTTGGAATTCACGAAATTAGAGATATTTTCAAGGTTTTTGTCAAAATTCCCTAACTTCGAAAAATTCAAACCGCTTAACTTTCAAAACTTCTTTGCACCGTTGCATCGAGCATAGTCCGCCAAGTATTTAGCAAATAGTTTCAGCAAATATAATTAACCAAATTTCGAATATTTTTAAGGATTTTTTTAAAATCCCCAAATTTCGACGATTTCAAACAGCTTAAATTTCAAATTTTCTTTTGACGGATGTGTCGAACATAGTCTGCCAAGTATTTATCAAATAGTTTCAGATTTTGTAATTAACGAAATTGGGCATATTTTCAGGGGTATTGTCAAAATTCCCAAATTTCGACAATTTCAAACGGCTTAAATTTCATAATTTCTTTACATGGTTGTGTCGGGCATAGTCTGCCAAGCATTAGCAAATAGTTTCAGATTTTATAATTAACGAAATTAGGGATATTTTCAAGGGTATTTTCAAAATTCCCAAATTTCGGCAATTTCAAACAGCTTAAATTTCAAAACTTCTCTGCACGGATGTGTCGAGCATAGTCTGCCAAGTATTTAGCAAATAGTTTCAGAGATTATAATTGATAAAATTTAGGATATTTTTAAGGATATTTTTAGGATATTTTTAAGTCAAAATCCCCAAATTTCGACAATTTCAAACGGCTTAAATTTCAAAGTTTCTGTGCACGGAAGTATCGAACATAGTCTGCCATGTATTTAACAATTAGTTTCGGATTTTATAATTAATGAATTTACGTATATTTTTAAGGGTATTGTTAAAACTCCCAAATTTAGACAATTTCAAATAGCTTAAATTTCAGAATGTCTTTGCATGGTTGTGTCGGGCATAGTCTGCCAACTATTTAGCAAATAGCTCTATATTTTATAATTAACGAATTTAGGGATATTTTCAAGGTTTTTCTCAAAATTGCCAAATTTCGACAATTTCAAACAACTTGAATTTCAAAATATCTTTGCGTGGATGTACCGGGCGTAGTATGTCAAGTAATTATGAAACAGTTTCAGATTTTAGAATTGAGGAAATTAGGGATATTTTCAAGGGTTTTGTCAAATATGGCAGATTTCGACATTTTCAAATGGCTATAACTAAGCAATAGTTTTCCATGGATGTGTCGTGCAACGTATGTTTTGCCACCTATTCGATCGAACACGAAATGCGGCAATTACTGTGCGGTTCTGCAATCTACAGCAACGGTATCGTAACCGTCCGCATTGGTGACTCAAAAGAAAAGGGCGTCGTCCCATTTAGACCCTCTTCATTCCAAAGTGAACCTGCGGCGAACATTCCTGATCCATTTATGGATCAGTACCCACCAATACGCCTTATAGGCAACGATTGCCTTTGGAAACTCGAGGTACCTGCGGCGAAACTCCCCGAAGAAATGCTCAACTTTCTATTCTGACACACTATTGAATATACTCTTCAAATGCACAACACACTATGCAATGCCAATCAACCATCATCGGGTACCCAGTTTTTTCGCCGCGCCTCAGCGCGGCGAGGTGTATATATGTTACCGTGACTACCCGGATCCAGTGAAAACCCGGATATCCGGGTTTTCACTGGTCGACTTAGTGAAAACCCGGATATCCGGGTTTTCACTGACGGGTTAGTGAAAACCCGGATAATGTCAAATTATCCGGGTTTTCACTGAAAGTTTAGTGAAAACCCGGATATGCGAGATTTCTTGGGAGGGTCGTGAAAATCATGATAGTTGTGTTTTCATCAATCTTTTCGAAGAAACAGCCTAGAAATCGACCCTTCTATAGTTTTCAACACTGCTGACGAAACAAGTGCTTTTGAATAGTGAATCGCGCTGTTTGTTGCGCGAAACAAGCGTCGTGGAGTGCGAAACATGCGATCTTAGCAATACCTTGCATCTTTGCCGAATCGGCCCTTTCACAATGCGCATGATTTGCGGCCAATTGGCACATAAACTTTCGGCAGGGGGCAAAGTTTATGGGGAATGTGCATCCCGCTTACAGCCTACACGCGACTGAAAGCTGTCGCAAGCGTTTGCAGGGAGGGGGCACAGCCGGCCTAAGCAGGAGGCGAAGTATATGGAGGAGTGTTCACCCCACTTACAGTTTGCACTAAAACTCGGTCGACGTCGCGCCTGGCGGGTCTCAACTGAGGCTTAGCGCGACCACCAACTTCAGGGCGCGCTCCGCGCGCCCTGAAATCGGTCACCGGTCGCGTTAAGCCTAAGTTTCGACCCGCCAGACTGCGACGCCGACTGACTCTTGTGGACTGTGGGCGCAGGGCGAGCCTGAGCATAGCCTGATTTGGAAGGAACCAAACGGCCTACAGGCAATAGAAATATAGTTAGAGCAGTGTATTGCGCGATTTTGAGCATATCGGAGAATTATCCGGGTTTTCCCTAACCGATCAGTGAAAACCCGGATATCCGGGTTTTCACTAACTCAACAGTGAAAACCCGGATATCCGGGTTTTCACTAACCAACTCAGTGAAAACCCGGATATCCGAGTTTTCACTGAAGACGGGTTCTCCCGGTCACATATATACGGATGACAATGTCTGTGTGTGTGTCTGTGTGTGTGTGTGTCTGTGTTTCCGTGGCACCGAAGTAAAACATGTGACATGTGTGGTCAAGTAGAGTCAAGGTCGCTGAGTATGGGTCCGATGTCCGTTTCTGTTGCTAATTTCGCATTTTCGAGATATTCACAATTAAAATTCAAAAATGTCGAAAATCGACTTTTTCACCTGATGAGCTAGAAGCGAAATTTCTTCAGAAATGGAAAGAGCGCGTACCTCTGATAATTTGTGACACGAAAGAAATTTTTTGTCGATGTGAAATTTGATAGAAATACGAAATTGTTTGTCGAAACTTTATAAATTGACAAAAATAGAGCGTAATTTATTGACAAATGTGAATGCAGAAATTGAAAGGTCGCAAGCCAGTAAGAAATTGTGACATAGTTTTTCAGTTTTGAAAAATTGCAATTTGGGGATATTTACAATCAAAATATGAAAATATCGAAAATCGACTTTTTCGCCTGATGAGCTAGCGGCGAAATTTCTTCAGAAATGGAGAGAACATAGGCCGTGGACAATTTGCAACACAAAAGAAATTGCTTGCAATTGTGGAATTTTGTAGAAATACGCCACAATTTGCCAAAATTCTACAAATTGTCAAAAGCGTCATAACGCAGAAATGCGTACACCAAACGAAATTCCTAGTAGAGAACGACTGCACCAAACGGTTGGCAAGTTTTTTATTTCCCACAGGGTATTCCCACAGGTATAAAACTTCAGATGAACGGCGTCGTATCATGCCGATACCATATAGCGAACGCGGCGATATCACTGAGCTTTAGATCAGTTGTACAGACAACCGTATCGTGGTAATAGCTGCATTTGAATTGTGGTACACGTTTTCAAGATACCTTCGCTAGATGCGGCTAATTATGCGAATGAAATTCACTATACTGTTCACCAAGATTTGACAGACACAAAGTATAGGTTGAACTTTTTACACACACAGCTTGTTACTCTAAGCTTGTTTCCCCAAGAAGACGGCGATTGACTGACACATCTGCAGTGTTGTGCTAAGTATGTACCTGCGGCTGTCGCTGCTGCTTCGTTTCCTTCTTCTTCTTCTTCCTCTCCTTCCTCGGTCCCCTGGGGAAGACATTTTCTGTGAATCTCCCCAGCACGTTGCCTGGAGGATAGTATGTCGTCACAACGTACACTCTCCACAGGCCGTACCTGAATTTGTCGTCAAGAATCGTACTGAGGTGGCGACGATGTAAATTGATCATTTGAAGAGAAATCACCGTTTGAATTTCGGGTCAGGCGTCAGGGCCACGCCCACTCCCAGCTGGCTCGTGTCCTTCCACAAGATCTGTGTCAGGTGACCTGAAAAGCAATGTCGTTCAATATTTAATGAACGGTGACAAATTCGAGCTCCTACGTTCTTAATTTGAAACCTGTTTTGGTGCTGAACCGCGGCTTGTCGTAGTTGTACAACGGGATCTCGCTGCTGAACCACAGGTCGAATACTTGGGACACTGAAACCAACAAAAGCGATCACTCGATGTCTGCTTGGAGTTTTCAAATGTTTACTGTGCAACACTTCCTGTAATGGAACAGTCGCTCACGCTCCCTCACACAGACAGCGTTCGCACAGGGTAAACTCATTCCCGCAGAACTGTACCCCGAGCCAGCTTCCGATCACCTCCCCCTCTCCCACCCCCCCCCCCCCCCCCCCCACCCCTTTCAATGCCCCAACAACTCCCCTCCTCCGTCTCCACCCAAATCCACATCAATCCAACCCTCCCTCTGGTCCCTTTCCTCTTCGATGCAACATATTTATCATGCATACCGTTGAGTCCTCCAGTGAGGTTGTATCCCTGGTAGAGGTTCTCTCCGTATGTCTTGTTTTTGTCGTGGTCGAAAGAGAGTCGGGAAGCGAGCTGCTCCGCCCTCTTCTGCGCGTAGTCATGCATTCTCTGAGGAGTCGTCAGAGCTCCCACCTGGCCGAACTCCCTGCGAGCCTCGTTGTGAAGGCGTTTCAACTGAAGTGCATCGATTGAGGTTTTGGAATCTTTGTTACTAGGTGGTCCTTTAGATTCCATACTTTAGAATGTAACGAGGTTACCTAAATGCGCCTCCGATGTATGTAATAGTTGTCACCTCTCTCCTGTACTTGAGAAGCTCGAACCGCCTCGGCCGAATGACAGTTCTCGTCGACACCAATGAGTTATGAAATGCTGAAATTGTCAGAACTGCCCGTATTTCGATGCAGTAGTTGTATGCATGTAGAACTCGACTTGATTTGACGAACGGAACGGCACTCACCCAACGCAGTGATTGCCAGTAGCAATAGCATAGGCCCTAACTTTTCCATTGTCGAAATAGTCAGTTAAGTGCACGGACGCAGAAGTTTGTTCCTTCTTACAAAACGAACGTCGTCGCTTCTCCCTAATGCGATTGACGTGCGGTCGCGGCGCACCTCCTTCCGGTGGACGCTACGTGCCCGGAGCTCGGTGCAGTAGATCCCGTTTTGCATCGTCCTCCACAGCCCAGGCGCGTGCGCGGCCGGCTCCAGATGTCAGTCAAGCTGTGCCAACATTACACAGTTCGCGAGGTCTTCCCAGACACTTTGACAAAGCGCAAAATGCGTAGGTGCGTGCGATGGAGTGCGACGGGCTATATGTTCGCACGCAGTGACATGCAGATCGTTGTCCGGGGTTAGTGGCATACGTGTAACCGGGGGGGGGGGGGGGGGTATGGGGGGGGGTAAGCCCCCCCCCCTAGCCGAAAGTGTACCCCCCCCATACCCCCCCCAGGTACCCCTCTCCCGCCTTCCCCAAAAGACCCACCCCCTAGAATTTCAAAAATTTTCGCCTGCGGCGCTTAAAAATGGCAAAAATTTCGCCTGCGGCGCTTGAAAATAGCAAAATTTTCGCCTGTGGCGCTATATTTTGGACGTTTTTGACCAAAATTAAGCGATTTTTGGCACTTTTTGGCCTATTTTTGCAAAATTTTCTTACTTTTTGATACTTTTTTGGCAAAATTTTTAGGTCATTTGACCCTCCTCCAGGGGGCTCAGACCCCCCCCCCCCCCTGAGGGGTCCTATACCCCCCCCCCGACCCCCCCCCCCCCCCCCTGGCCGGTTGGCGCTTACACGTATGGTTAGTGGATCACCCAAACGACGTTAACAACGGCGAAGACAGACAAATTCTTGCAAATCATGTATCAAGAGCGCTCTGTATGCATTGTCAAAAGCGGTTTTCTTCGATATCAAAGAATTTTGGTAGTGTAGCCATAGCCTGTCTAATGCAACACACTGCTCTCTCATTTCCCCTGCAGATTGACCCTTAGTTCCTCAGGTCCCAAACGTGAGAACTCGGCCCAGGACCCCCCGTAGACAATGCCATCGATGTCGGCCCTTTTCAATGCGAAGAATAAGACGGATGCCTGCATGGCAGTGTTGCAGTAGACGATCACTGGCCTCCTTCCAGAGAAGCCGTTTCTCTCGAAGATTTGTCGCAGATCAGAGGGGGATTTGAAGCTGCCGTCGGCCTCGAGCACAGAGGCGATTGGGACGTTGACGGCGCGCTTGATGTGACCCGGCTCAGCAGAGAGCGGGTGGTTGCGGTCACCTGCAAAGGAGAAGAAAGGACTTGGTGAGATACATACAGGGTGTCAGGTCCCAACGCAGAGCGAGTGTGTTGGGTGAAAAGCAGGACTCTGAAACGGAATTACCACCTGAAGCAGCGTGAGTGCAACATAATTGGGGAGCACTTGATATGTGCGCACATACTACTTCAGCTATTGCACTGTGTGCAGCACTTTGTTGGTCGGTAAGTTTGACGCCTAGCCGGTACCGGACATCGAAAGCTGTTTGAATCGCAGAACTTCACCGACATATTGTAACTCACCATCTCCAAGTCCAAGGTCAATGTGGCAACCGTTTGAAACACTCTTCGTTGACATAATCATTTGTATATGTACCTGTATCTCCATTTGGGTCAGGTCGGGACAGCCGACGCAGGCGAGTTTGACACAACGTTTTATTTGCTAAATGGGATTGATAACGTCTTGTGGCGAGCTGCTCTGTGGATGCGGCGTGCATACAATACATCAGACAAAACCACAACCATACAGAAAACTCGTCTTGTCCTATTCGAGCTGCAAAATGCAGTGTGCTGTGCTTACTTCCGTCAGACGGCAAGACACAACGAACTTCCTCCACCAGTCACTGGAAAGTTGTTTTATTGTGCACACAGCAGTCGCGCTTTGGGTTGTGTGTTTAATCGTTGGGGGTTTTATGCGATAATGTACAACCAAAGCAGTCAAATCAAACTGACGAAGACGACACTGTCCACTATTGGCCAAGCCGTTTCAGAAGCCATACTTTCGACGACTGGCACGCTCATTATTCGGTTCGAGGACGTACTGTAGTTTATTCAAGAGGCTGCGTAAGTTGTCTGTGAAGGGGCAAAATGTTCCGACGTGGAGTATGATTGGAGACTGTTAGAGGACATCTGTGTTCTTCGCCTCCAAATGTCACCGACGTCCAAAGCCCTTCCACGTCGAATCGAGAAAGCGGTTTGAAGCTTTCTCTTTGGTTATTTGAACTAAACTGGGCTACCGCAATTCGTTTCTTGATGAAGACATATGTACTAATGCACAAAACCATTGTAGTGCAACGCAGTCAGTGTTTGCCATTCTCAATTCAGATCAATTCTTCCTCGGAAGAACTCGTCGCTCTCTCCAACAAACAGAGGAAAGATCTGGAGGAGCAGATGCAACAACTGAAGAGCGAACTGACTCGAAAGAAAAAGCAGTTGACAAGTTGAAGACTGAGAATTGGACCTTCAAAGAAGCGATCCCGGCTTCTGAGGACGAGCATAGCCTCAAACGTTGTACACTAGCGAGCGAGCAGAACAAGCTGCGGCGTCGATTAATCCCGAACTGCATTAGACCGAATAAGTGAAGCTGCAGAAACGCTGTGAAGGAACATGACCACGTTCGCGTGCAACTGCATGGAGTCGAGACGAATTATAACGCCTTAGCTACGAGCCGTGTTATCAACGGCCACAGCAGTTGAAACTGGCGAGCGGCCGAGGAGTCATGAACACACGGTTTCCATGGTGCCACGAATAGGTACATGTTGTGGTCACGATTAATTCCAGGGGTTGACTACTGCTACTATCGTACCAGTGTTCAGGTCCATCAACTACTGTAGTCCTCTGAAACGAAGGTGTGTCTGTGTGCTCTGGAGTCTGGTCTGCAGGTGGCTCAAGTCATCGCCGTAGCAGATTTAGACGTCGCGCCGCCTTCGTCTATTCAGGGAGAATCAGGTCCCCACACGGCGTCTGGCATGATGGCTGAGAAGGAGGGGGGGGGGGGGGGGGGGATAGTCACGGTAATCGATGGCAACGAAGGTCAGCAGCGACGACACGCGCAGGCTCTCACAGATGACAGGGGCAGCAAGGCAACTCGAGAATGCATTCGCACAAAAGTTATGAATAGTATTAGTTTCATTGCTGCCGAAACACCAATGCATTACGGATGGAGCTCACAAAGCGAAGTTAATGTTGTAAGCCATTGACCTAGCCTCAGTCATACTGTCGATGCTACATTTTGGTGCGGAAGGTTTCCGCTTCCCGTTTGCGTCAGCCACCGTCAGGGCATTGGAAGCGAGACCAGGAGAGGGCGGTTAGACGGAAAACGCCGATGAATAACGCAGAACATGCGCCGAATCCAGTTGCCCACATCACTTGACGACTGGCAATCGATGCAGCAAAGTAGTTCAAAGTCGTCAGTGGAATGGGAATCGAAGGCAAACGTTTACTCGATGGTATGTAACGCACACAAACCATCGGTGCGGCAGTGATTTTTCCATCAGCTTCCCAAAATCCCGACTCACCCAGAACCTCCCAGTGGGCAACGTCGCCCTCCTTGCGACAGCCGTACTTGAAGTATTGGTCCTCGTGGTTCTTCCCCACAGAAATGTCTTTAGCGTCTTCCGGCACGCGCAGCGAGAGATG
>JASAMZ010003525.1:0-20984 GCA_030248115.1 Linhomoeus sp. GSCO2_2
TGAAATGAAAGACTGCATCCCACTCGTCGCACAAACCATCCGACTGTGTAGTGACAGGGTCGTACGTCAGCACCGTCGGGACATAGTCCAGTTGTTGGGAATTGTAACTGGCACCAGGCGCGCTCCACGTACATACCATCCAGCTGTGTAATGACAGGGTCGTACATCAGCACCGTCGGACACAATCCAAGCTTACCAACACCATGGCACCCCAATGTCGACTGACTGACCAACTTCTCACTTGGGCTGTTCGGAACAGCAGTTAGACAACCTGGACTGTTGGGAGCAGCCGTTGGACACATTCCAAGCTTACCAACACCATGGGCACCCCAATGTCGACTGACTGACCAACTTCTCACTTGGGATGTTCGGAACAGCAGTTAGACAACCTGGACTGTTGGGAGCAGCAGTTGGACACAATCCAAGCTTGCCAACACCAGAGCACCCCTATGTCAACTGACTGACTGACTTATCACTTATACTGTTGGGAGCAGCAGTTGGACATAATCCAAGCTTACCAACACCATGGAACCCCAATGGCGACTGACTGACCAACTTCTCACTTGGACTGTTCGGAGCAGCAGTTAGACAACCTGGACTGTTGGGAGCAGCAGTTGGACACAATCCAAGCTTGCCAACACCAGAGCACCCCTGTGTCAACTGACTGACTGACTTATCACTTATACTGTTGGGAGCAGCAGTTAGACATAATCCAAGCTTACCAACACCATGGTACCCCAATGTCGACTGACTGACCAACTTCTCACTTGGACTGTTCGGAGCAGCAGTTAGACAACCTGGACTGTTGGAAGCAGCAGTTGGACACAATCCAAGCTTGCCAACACCAGAGCACCCCTATGTCAACTGACTGACTGACTTATCACTTATACTGTTGGGAGCAGCAGTTGGACATAATCCAAGCTTACCAACACCATGGAACCCCAATGTCGACTGACTGACCAACTTCTCACTTGGACTGTTCGGAGCAGCAGTTAGACAACCTGGACTGTTGGGAGCAGCAGTTGGACACAATCCAAGCTTGCCAACACCAGAGCACCCCTGTGTCAACTGACTGACTGACTTATCACTTATACTGTTGGGAGCAGCAGTTGGACATAATCCAAGCTTACCAACACCATGGTACCCCAATGTCGACTGACTGACCAACTTCTCACTTGGACTGTTCGGAGCAGCAGTTAGACAACCTGGACTGTTGGAAGCAGCAGTTGGACACAATCCAAGCTTGCCAACACCAGAGCACCCCTATGTCAACTGACTGACTGACTTATCACTTATACTGTTGGGAGCAGCAGTTGGACATAATCCAAGCTTACCAACACCATGGTACCCCAATGTCGACTGACTGACCAACTTCTCACTTGGACTGTTCGGAGCAGCAGTTAGACAACCTGGACTGTTGGAAGCAGCAGTTGGACACAATCCAAGCTTGCCAACACCAGAGCACCCCTATGTCAACTGACTGACTGACTTATCACTTATACTGTTGGGAGCAGCAGTTGGACATAATCCAAGCTTACCAACACCATGGTACCCCAATGTCGACTGACTGACCAACTTCTCACTTGGACTGTTCGGAGCAGCAGTTAGACAACCTGGACTGTTGGAAGCAGCAGTTGGACACAATCCAAGCTTGCCAACACCAGAGCACCCCTATGTCAACTGACTGACTGACTTATCACTTACACTGTTGGGAGCAGCAGTTGGACATAATCCAAGCTTACCAACACCATGGTACCCCAATGTCGACTGACTGACCAACTTCTCACTTGGGCTGTTCGGAGCAGCAGTTAGACAACCTGGACTGTTGGAAGCAGCAGTTGGACACAATCCAAGCTTGCCAACACCAGAGCACCCCTATGTCAACTGACTGACTGACTTATCACTTATACTGTAGGGAGCAGTCGTTGGACACAATCCAAGCTTACCAACACCATGGCACCCCAATGTCGACTGACTGACCAACTTCTCACTTGGGCTGTTCGGAACAGCAGTTAGACAACCTGGACTGTTGGGAGCAGCAGTTGGACACAATCCAAGCTTGCCAACACCAGAGCACCCCTATGTCAACTGACTGACTGACTTATCACTTGGACTGTTCGGAGCAGCAGTTGGACACAATCCAAGCTTGCCAACACTAGAGCACCCCTATGTCAACTGACTGACTGACTTATCACTTTGACTGTTGGGAGCAGCCGTTGGACACAATCCAAGCGTAACAACACCAGAGCACCCCGATGTCAACTGACTAACTGACTTATCACTTATACTGTTGGGAGCAGCAGTTGGACATAATCCAAGCTTACCATCACCATGGAACCCCAATGCTGACTGACTGACCAACTTCTCACTTGGGCTGTTCGGAGCAGCAGTTAGACAACCTGGACTGTTGGGAGCAGCAGTTGGACACAATCCAAGCTTGCTAACACCAGAGCACCCCTATGTCAACTGACTGACTGACTTATCACTTGGACTGTTCGGAGCAGCAGTTGGACACAATCCAAGCTTACCAACACCATAAAACCAAACAAGGATTACGTGCAGGAGCCCCTGCATAGAAGCACTCCGACCCGACTCGGGAATAGCAGATGGAGGTATTGCGTCGCCTGCTGCGCAACAGACCGTCTGCGTGCCGCGCAACAGACCGTCGGAAAACTCAATATGGATAAACCCAGCGACTGGCAGTGTCAAGCTTCAACCAGCCGGCAACCGGCCCGGCTGCGGCCGGTGACCGGTGCCCATCTCTAATACACAACGCACGGCACTCGACAAAGAAGAGGGCGCGCACAGCTGGCTGGCTATCTATGCGGTAGATCTAGATGCGCGCGCCACGAAACAGGCTATGCCGACTTTGTCAACAGCGCAGAATGCCCGAAATTGGATATTGCACCGAACAATCCCCACGCTTAGAGTTTCGACAAAGCATGGCTAAGGTGCCCCAATTGTCGACGAAAAGTCGCAAATCCTGGTCCGCATCGCAAAACGAGTGCCGCATTCGGAATCAGCGCCCTCGAAAGCACCGAAATCGACACCAACTGTGATTCTGTCAACAGAGGTGCACTTCCGATTTTGGACGCGGCCGGTACGGTAGCCGGAAACATATTTCTGAAAATCGGTTCCGTATCACTTTTCGACGGGGAATCACGTAGTGGACCCCATTTAGCCATTAGGAGTAGCATTCGAGCGTTACAGCAGCCCAAAGTCGAAAAGTGCCGAAAATAAGTCAACAGAGATGTAACTCGAATTTGGACGCGGCCGGGAGTACGGTAGCCGGAAAACTATTTTTGAAAATCGGTTCCGTATCACTTTTCGACGGGGAATCACGTGGTGAGGTTCATTTTGCCACAACGCGTCGCAATCGAGCGTTAAAACGGCCGAAAGTCGAAAAGTGCCAAAAATCGGCGAAAATCGGAGGCCGTTGCCCGCAACTTTCTCAGGATTTCCACGGCCGATTCCGGCGATTTTAGTGTCAAATCAAAGCAAATCGATAGGTGCTCACGGGAAATTATCGTTTAGAACGACTTTACACCGGAATCTCACAACTCGATTTTTTACACCAAAATATCACACCTCCGAAATTTTGTTTTGGCCATAACTTCCGCGCGGGACAACCTAGGAAGCTGAGGTTTCTTTTCCGGGCTAGACATTGTCGAGGACTATAACATATCCAAAAAATCACTAAAATCGATCAAGTATTGCGAAAGTTATGGATGGAGAACTGTTTTCAATGTACTACAAAATTCGAATTTTTGAATTTTCTCAAAATTTTTCCACTACGCGAAAAAAATGAAGGTGCGTCCACACCTACTATCCCTCGAGAGCTATCGTTTAAAAAAAACCGCGTCCAAATCGGACGAAGCACGCGCGAAAAATCTTGAGGGGGAGATTTATGTTTTCGGTGTCCCGACTATAGCCCTCCGCCCTTCTAGGGTCGGAGTGCTAAAGAGAGGGTGAATGAGCGATTTCTTTTGTGATAGACTGACTCTTCCGAAACAAGGTGTTTTTTGGATCGTGTCTTTGTTAAGATTGGCCATCTTTGTCGACCTCAGTCTTCTCATTGTTAGGACGCGTTCTTTCTGTTTTACGAATATTTGGGTGAGGTAACCGTCCGAAAAATTCCGGATCGTGTCTTCGGAGCAATTTGACAATGGATGCAATCCGTCAAAACCGTAGACACAGTCCGGCCTTGAGTCCGAAATGTGTCAGAAATTCCCAGCTCCCCCCCAGGTCCCCCCCCCCCCCTAATTTTAGGGGGGGAGGCACTTAAGGAGATAACCGTATCGTGGTAATAGCTGCACTTGATTTGTGGTACACGTTTTCAAGATACCTTCACTAGATGCGGCTAATTATGCGAATGAAATTCACTATACTGTTCACCAAGATTTGACAGACACAAAGTATAGGTTGAACTTTTTACACACACAGCTTGTTACTCTAAGCTTGTTTCGCCGCGCCTCAGCGCGGCGATGTGTATATATACAGATGACGATGTGTAGTCCGCGAACTTTTTTGTCCCACCGAAGTAAAAGACGTGACAGATGGCGTCAGGTAGAGTCGATGTCGCCGATTACGGATCCGCTGAGATTTGCTGTTGCTAATTTCAAAATGAGTGTGGGTGTAACGCTTGAAGTTTGAAATTTTTCGACAAATTATCTCTATTTGCAATGTTACGGTGCTTACGGGGCATATCGATCGTGCGGACGTGCTAAAGCACCGTAGTCTGCTGAATAGACGTCAACTGAGAGTATAAGAGCGCCGTTTTGAGAAGTGCTGTGATGCGACAGCATGGCGTAGGCGGGGAAGCCGCCGGATCGCGCGCAAAAACGTGCGAGCCGACCGAGGTTCGATCCTCGGCGACCATTTTGCTTTTTAGCCAAACAATTATCGGCGTAGCGGCTTCTGGTTTCTCCACGTCAGCAAAATTTTTTATGTAGCCTGAAATCTCTGCCTCCAATGCTACCGGTAGCGAGTTTCGTTGAAGACTATACCTACGCTCACACCACCACCCCGTCGATTGGCATCTTGTCATACGATGGCGTCGATAACACCTAGCGAAGTGTTGGCGTCCGTTTGTGTTGCTGAGTTATCGTCCTAGTCGCGTCCGGTTGCGCCAAAAGTGGGCCAAGTTGTTTACCGAGCCTCAAAGCTCTGATAATTGTGTTCAGACGCTAGCAAGTTTCCATCTTTGGCAAGTTTTTTGGTTGGATGTGACGATTTCACACAACTAGAAAGTTTAGATGAACGGCGTCGTATCATGCCGATAACATATAGCGAACGCGGCGATATCACTGATCACTTAGATCAGCTGTACAGACAACCGTATCGTGGTAATAGCTGCACTTAGTTAATAGCAGACATTCTCAAGCTAATTTCTCCAGATGCGGCTAATGATGTGTATTAAGTTCACTATACTGTTCACCAAGATGTGACAGACACAAAGTATAGGTTGAACTTTTTACACACGGTAGCTTGTTTCGCCGCCCCCCCCCCCCCCCCCAGGGCGGCGAGTATACATATATGTTGCAGGCAACGGCCGTCTTCAGGCCATCGCCGTCTAGACGGCTCTGGCCTGGTCGATCAGGCCGTGGCCGTCTAGACGGCGATGGCCTGATGCGTCAGGCCATGGCCGTCTTCTGCTCGAAAAGACGGCCATGGCCTGATGAACCAGGCCGTAGCCGTCTTTAAGAGTGTCAGCTGTTACAAGCGCTTGCAGGGAAGGGGCACAGCAGGCCTAAGCAGGAGGTGAAGTAGATGGAGGAGTGTCCATTCCACTTATCGTTTGCACTAAAACTCGGCCGGCGTCGCGCCTGGCGGGTCTCAACTGAGGCTTAGCGCGACCACCAACTTCAGGGCGCGCTCCGCGCGCCCTGAAGTCGGTCACCGGTCGCGTTAAGCCTAAGTAGTTTCGACCCGCCAGACTGCGACGCCGACTGACTCTTGTGCAGTGTGGGCGCAGGGCGAGCCTAAGCATAGCCTGAACTGGAAGGAATATACTATGTCTGAAACTAGCATAGCAAGGAAAAGACGGCCATGGCCTGACGCATCAGGCCGTGGCCGTCTAGACGGCTGTGGCCTGACACATCAGGCCATGGCCGTCTTCTGCTCGAAAAGACGGCCATGGCCTGGTCGACCAGGCCAAAGCCGTCTAGACGGCCACGGCCTGAAGACGGCCATGGCCTGTGACATATATACGGACGCTATTGTCTGTTCGTGTGTCTGTGTGTCTGTGTGTCTGTCCGTCCGTGTCACAAAACTAGACATGACGGTTAGTGCCACCCGATGGAGTCGAATGCGCTGAGTAACGCGCCGTTGTCCGTTTCTGTTGCTAATTTCGCTATTTCGAGATATTTACAATTAAAATATGAAAATGTCAAAAATGACACTTTTATTTACAAGTCGTATCGGCACAGTTTTTGCTGAAATGGAAAGGGCACAAGACGCGATGAATTTGTGACATAGTTTCGGATTTTGGAATTCACCAAATTAGGGATATTTTCAAGGTTTTTGTCAAAATTCCCAAATTTCGAACAATTCAAACAGCTTATATTCTAAAACTTCTTTGCACCGATGTATCGAGCATAGTCTGCCAAGTATTTAGCAAATAGTTTCAGCAATTATAATTAACGTAATTTATTCAAACAGCTTGAATTTCAAAATTTCTTTTCACGGATGTGTCGAGCATAGTCTACCAAGTATTTATCAAATAGTTTCAGATTTTATAATTAACGAAATTAGGGATATTTTCAAGGGTATTGTCAAAAATCCAAAATTTCGACAATTTCAAAAAGCTTAAATTTCATAATTTCTTTGCGCGAATGTATGGAGCATAGTCTGCCAAGCATTTAACAAATAGTTTCAGATTTTATAATTAACGAAATTAGGGATATTTTCAAGGGTATTTTCAAAATTCCCAAATTTCGGCAATTTCAAACAGCTTAAATTTCAAAATTTCTTTGCACGGATGTGTCGAGCATAGTCTGCCAAGTATTTAGCAAATAGTTTCAGAGACTATAATTAATGAAATTTAGGATATTTTTAAGGGTTTTGTCAAAATCCCCAAATTTCGACAATTTCAAACGGCTTAAATTTCAAAGTTGCTTTGCACGGAAGTATCGAGCATAGTCTGCCATGTATTTAACAACTAGTTTCGGATTTTATAATGAAAAAATTTACGTATATTTTCAAGGGTATTGTTAAAATCCCCAAATTTAGACAATTTTAAATAGCTTATATTTCAGAATGTCTTTGCATGGTTGTGTCGGGCATAGTCTGCCAAGTATTTAGCAAGTAGTTCTATATTTTATAATTAACGAATTTAGGGATATTTTCATGGTTTTCTCAAAATTGCCAAATTTCGACATTTTCAAACAACTTAAATTTCAAAATATCTTTGCGTGGATGTACCGGGCGTAGTATGTCAAGTAATTATGAAACGGTTTCAGATTTTAGAATTCAAGAAATTAGGGATATTTTCAAGGGTTTTGTAAAATATGGCAGATTTCGGCATTTTCAAATGGCTATAACTAAGCAATATTTTTCCATGTATGTGTCGTGCAACGTATGTTTTGCCACCTATTCGATCGAACACGAAACGCGGCAATTACTGTACGGTTCTGCAATCTACAGCAACGGTGTCGTAACCGCCCGCATTTGTGACCCAAAAGAACAAGCTCCGGTATTAAAAACTTGAGTTTGTATTCTTAGTGACATTGCAAAGAGTTGCGTTCTTTCTGCAGAGACTGCGAGAGTTCAACGCCCGCATGCTCCGCTTCATGAGCCCCCGCTTCGCAAGAGAGTATTGCAAAGCAATATTGATTTCGCCCGCGATTTGGCTTTTAGAGCAAGAACATCCCTCTTTCAAGCAACGCTTTAAAAAAAGTGACAAAAATTTGCAAAAGTTTTGACAAACAATTGACAGAGCACAAAAGAGCGCGCTACGAGCAATCAAGCCGTGTCGCACTTCTGCATGTAGCAAAGAGAGATCTTAGCGTTAAAATTTCGAGAATGGCGTTTTCTGCGGTGCGTGCTTGCGTTATTGAAAAATTTATTGCTGCCGCATGAAAGAGCACGCCGAGAGCTTTCACTTGACGTGTCGATTGCCACTCTACGACGTAAGGCGAGCGAGTTAGACTCGTTTTGTGCTTTTGCACCTTCGAGTTACTGTAACACGCGAAATTCAAACTTTTGAATTTCGACCGATGGGAGAACAGATGATCAGTGAGTCGGGAGCTATCCAAAAAGCTAGAGATCGTCTCTCTACGACGCAAGTTGAGCGAGTTAGAGCAATCTTAGCGTCAATATCCCGAGAATGGCGTTTTCAGCGGTGCGTGTTTGCGTAGTTGAACAAAGTTTTGCAGCCGCATAAAAGAGCACGTCGAGAACTTTCACCTGACGTGTCGATTGCCACTCTACGGCGTAAGACGAGCGAGTTAGAGCCGTTTTGTGCTTTGCACCTTCGAGTTACTGTAACTCGCGAAATTCAAACTTTTGAGTTTCGACCAATGGGAGAACAAATGATCAGTGAGTCGGGAGCTATCCAAAAAGCTCGAGATCGTCTCTCTACGATGTAAGTTGAGCGCGTTAGAGCGATTTTAGCGTCAGAATGCCGAGAATGGCGTTTTCCGCGGTGCGTGTTTGCGTAATTGAAAAAACTTTTTGCAGACGCATGAAAATACACGTCGAGAGCTTTCACCTGACGTATCGATTGCCGCTCTACGACGTAACACGAGCGAGTTAGAGCCGTTTTGCGTTTTGACCTTCGAGTCACTGTAGCGCGCGCAATTAAAACTTTTGAATTTAGAAAACTCTTAGCTGAATGATAAGTGAGTCGAGACCTATCCGTAGAGCCCAAGATCTCCGCTCTACGACTTTCCAACGCCGAGATCTGAGAGCGTTACGGACGGACGGACGCACGGACGGACGTACGCACGCACGCCGAGCTCTCGTATAGTCTCGCCCGCCTGAGGGCGGGCGAAACAAGCTGTGTGTGTAAAAAGTTCAACCTATACAATGTGTCTGCCTAACCTTGGTGAACAGTATAACGAACTTTACACACACCATTAGCCGTATCTAGAGAAGGTATCTTGAGAACGTGTGCCGCAAACCAAGTGCAGCTATTCACACGATACGGTTATCTGTACAGCTGATCTAAAGCTCAGTGGTATCGCCGCGTTCGCTATATGTTATCGGCATGATACGACGCCGTTCATCTGAAGTTTTATACCTGCGTGAATACGCCACATCGAACAAAAAAACTTGCCTAATGTTGGTGCAGTCGTTCTCTACCAGGAATTCCGTTTGATTTGTACGTATTTCTACGTCTATCGAAATTTTGAAAAATTTCTATCAAATTTAACGTTAGCAAGAATTTTCGCTTGTTACACTAATTATCCGTTGTCTATGCGCTTACAATTTCTGAAGAATTTCGTCGCTAGTTCATCAGGCGAAAAAACCGATTTTCGACATTTTCGTATTTTAATTGTAAATATCTCTAAATTGCAATTTTTCAAAACTGTAAAACAATGTCACAAATTCTTATTGGCCTACGACCTATCCATTTCTGCATTCATATTCGTCAATAAATGACGTTCTATTTGTGTCAATTTATGGAATTTTGATAAATAATTGTATATTTCTATTAAATTCCACATTTGCAAAAAGTTTTCTTTGTGTTACAAATAATCCGCGGTCTATGCTCTTTCCATTTCTGAAGAAATTTCGTCGCTAGCTAATCCGGTGAAAAAGTCGATTTTCGACATTTTCGTATTTTAATTGTAAATATCTCTAAATTGTAATTTTTCAGAACTGTAAACCCATGTCTCAAATTCTTGTTGGTGTGCGACCTATCCATTTCTGCATTCATATTCGTCAATAAGTGACGTTCTATTTGTGTCAATTTATGGAATTTTGATAAATAATCGTGTATTTCTATTAAATTCCACATTTGCAAAAAAATTCGTTTGTGTTACAAATCATCCGCGGTCTATGCTCTTTCCATTTCTGAAGAAATTTTGCCGCTAGCTCATCAGGCGAAAAAGTCGATTTTCGACCTTTTGGAATTTTAATTGCGAATATCTCGAAAATTCGAAATTAGCAACACAAACGGATATCGGATTCGTACTCAGCGACCTCGACTCTACTTGACCACATATGCCACTTATCTTACTTCGGTGCCACGGACGGACACACACACGGACAGACAGACAGACAGACATTGTCATCCGTATATATACACCTCGCCGCGCTGAGGCGCGGCGAAAAAAGGCGTCGTCCCATTTAGACCCTCTTCATTCCAAAGTGAACCTGCGGCGAACATTCCTGATCCATTTATGGATCAGTACCCACCAATACGAATCGTATGGGCAACGATTGCCCAAGAATGGCACAAACTACCTTTGAAAACTCGAGGTAACTGCGGCGAAACTCCCCGAAGAAATGCTCAACATTCTATTCTGACGCACTATTGAATATACTCCTCAAATGCTCAACACACTATGCAATGCCAATCAACCATCATCGGGTACCCAGTTTTTTCGCCGCGCCTCAGCGCGGCGTGGTTTATATTTCACACCCAAAATGCGCAACCACCCAGAAGGCGCCATATGGCGCCTTCTGGGTGGTGGCCACCCAAACTGCGCAATATGGCGCCTTCTGGGTGGTCGCTACCCAGACTACGCAATAGTCGCCGGCCTCTTGTTTCTTTGCATTAAACAGAGACAAGACAGAGTACATATATTCCTTTCAGTTCAGGCTATGCTTAGGCTCGCCCTGCGCCCACCGTTCACAAGAGTCAGTCGGCGTCGCAGTCTGGCGGGTCGAAACTTAGGCTTAACGCGACCGGTGACCGACTTCAGGGCGCGCGGAGCGCGCCCTGAAGTTTGTGGTCGCGCTAAGCCTCAGTTTTCGACCCGCCAGGCGCGACGCCGACCGAGTTTTAGTGCAAACTGTAAGTGGGGTGAACACTCCTCCATTTACTTCACCTCCTGCTCAGGCCGGCTGTGCCCCTTCCCTGCTATAGCGCTTCTGGCAGCGTTCACTCATGCGAATTGCGCATTCTGGGTGATCGCCACCCAAAACACGCCATATGGTGCATTCTGGGTAACGACCACCCAGAATGCGCCATATTGCGCGTTCTGGGTGGATTGCGGAAAGTGGGTGTAACATATATATGTTACGGTTGGAGGCCGCAACCGGTTGTTGCGCGCAACGACCGGTTGTTGCGGGCAACAACCGGCGGGTTGGTTGGACGCCGCAACGAGACCCCGTTGCGCCCTGTGACCGGCTGTTGCCCGCAACAACCGACAGGCCGGTCGGACCCCGCAACGAGGAGCCACTCCCCGCCCCCTATTACTTTCCCCTCCCCTCCCCCCCCCCCCCCCCCCCCTATTACAAGGGGAACTCCACCTCAACCACTGGGAATGCTTTCATCTGCAAAATTGTCGAGATGGCCATCGTTCGGCAGAAGTTTGTTTGTTTCGGCCATCCTAGAACTCTGGGCTCTACGTTGGGGGCCAGTCAGACAACTCATCAGTCGTTACCCTTGCGGACACAATCCACTGTGGCTTACGGTCAATAAAGGACTTAGGTATAGCCTTACGGTATAAGTAGTTCGTCTATTATTGTCTGGTTAGCTTAGTGGCTTACGGTCAATAAAGGGCTTAGGTATAGCCTTACCTGGCGCCTGCTTGTGGGGCCTCAAGTCGTGTTCTGGCGTTGTGAAACTGTCGGCGGTCTTACGCTCATTGAGGCGTTTCAACCGGAATCCCAGGCTCGGCCGTCAACTGGCCTCCCTACCCTACCGATAGTCATGTTTGTATTCAGTAAGTCAGATTCTGAGTTCGTCTTAGAATTTCGATGTCATAAACATTCATACATTGAGATTCGGATTCAGAAAGAAAAGCGCTCAGGCTCAGATGCTTCATTCCGAAAAGTTCACGACTTCCAATCTCTCCCTTTGTGATCTTTCAATTTCAAACTGATGATTATACGGATGACAATGTCTGTGTGTGTGTGTGTGTGTGTCTGTGTGTGTGTGTGTCTGTGTTTCCGTGGCACCGAAGTAAAACATGTGACATATGTGGTCAAGTAGAGTCAAGGTCGCTGAGTATGGATCCAATGTCCGTTTCTGTTGCTAATTTCGCATTTTCGAGATATTCACAATTAAAATTCAAAAATGTCGAAAATCGTCTTTTTCACCTGATGAGCTAGCCGCGAAATTTCTTCAGAAATGGAAAGAGCACGGACCGCTGATAATTTGTAACACAAAAGAAGTTTTTTGTCGATGTGAAATTTGATAGAAATACGAAATTTTTTGTCGAAATTCCATAAATTGACAAAAATAGAACGTGATTTATTGACAAATGTGAATGCAGAAATCGAAAGGTCGCAAACCAGTAAGAATTTGTGACATAGTTTTTCAGTTTTGAAAAATTGCAATTTGGAGATATTTACAATTAAAATATGATAATATCGAAAATCGACTTTTTCGCCTGATGAGCTAGCGGCGAAATTTCTTCAGAAATGGAAAGAACATAGGCCGTGGACAACTTGTAACACAAAAGAAATATTTTGCATAGGCGGAATTTCACAGAAATACACAACTATTTGTCAAAATTTCATAAACTGACCAAAATAGAACGGCATTTATTGACGAATGTGAATGCAAACATCGAAAGGTCGTAAGCCAATAAGAATTTGTGACATGGTTCTACAGCTTTGAAACACTGCAATTTAGAGATATTTACAATTAAAATATAAAAAAGTCGAAAATCGATTTTGTCGCCTGATGGACTAGCGGCGAAATTTCTTCAGAAATCGAAAGAGCATAGGCCGCGGATAATTTGTAACACAAAAGAAATTGTTTGCAATTGTGGAATTTTACAGAAATACGCCACAATTTGCCAAAATTCTACAAATTGTCAAAAGCGTCATAACGCAGAAATGCGTACACCAAACGAAATTCCTAGTAGAGAACGACTGCACCAAACAGTTGGCAAGTTTTTTGTTCGATGTGGCGTATTCCCACAGGTATAAAACTTCAGATGAACGGCGTCGTCTGGTGAAGTACCATATAGCGAACGCGGCGATATCACTGAGCTTTAGATCAGTTGTATAGATAACCGTATCGTGGTAATAGCTGCACTTGATTTGTGGTACACGTTTTCAAGATACCTTCACTAGATGCGGCTAATTATGCGAATGAAATTCACTATACTGTTCACCAAGATTTGACAGACACAAAGTATAGGTTGAACTTTTTACACACACAGCTTGTTACTCTAAGCTTGTTTCGCCGCGCCTCAGCGCGGCGATGTGTATATATACAGATGACGAAGGGTAGTCCGCGAACTTTTTTGTCCCACCGAAGTAAAAGACGTGACAGATGGCGTCAGGTAGAGTCGATGTCGCCGATTACGGATCCGCTGAGATTTGCTGTTGCTAATTTCAAAATGAGTGTGGGTGTAACGTTTGAAGTTTGAAATTTTTCGACAAATTATCTCTATTTGCAATGTTACGGTGCTTACGGGGCATATCGATCGTGCGGACGTGCTAAAGCACCGTAGTCTGCTGAATAGACGTCAACTGAGAGTATAAGAGCGCCGTTTTGAGAAGTGCTGTGATGCGACAGCATGGCGTAGGCGGGGAAGCCGCCGGATCGCGCGCAAAAACGTGCGAACCGACCGAGGTTCGATCCTCGGCGACCATTTTGCTTTTTTGCTGCGCTTTATTCTGGTTTTGTCATTTACGTTTAGAGACCGAATAGCCAAACAATTATCGGCGTAGCGGCTTCTGGTTTCTCCACGTCAGCAAAATTTTTTATGTAGCCTGAAATCTCTGCCTCCAATGCTGCCGGTAGCGAGTTTCGTTGAAGACTATACCTACGCTCACACCACCACCCCGTCGATTGGCATCTTGTCATACGATGGCGTCGATAACACCTAGCGAAGTGTTGGCGTCCGTTTGTGTTGCTGAGTTATCGTCCTAGTCGCGTCCGGTTGCGCCAAAAGTGGGCCAAGTTGTTTACCGAGCCTCAAAGCTCTGATAATTGTGTTCAGACGCTAGCAAGTTTCCATCTTTGGCAAGTTTTTTGGTTGGATGTGACGATTTCACACAACTAGAAAGTTTAGATGAACGGCGTCGTATCATGCTGATAACATATAGCGAACGCGGCGATATCACTGATCACTTAGATCAGCTGTACAGACAACCGTATCGTGGTAATAGCTGCACTTAGTTAATAGCAGACATTCTCAAGCTAATTTCTCCAGATGCGGCCAATGATGTGTATTAAGTTCACTATACTGTTCACCAAGATGTGACAGACACAAAGTATAGGTTGAACTTTTTTCGCCCGGCCTCAGCCGGGCGAACCCCTACGAGAGCTTTTCGTGCGTGCGTGCGTTCGTTCGTTCGTCCGTTCGTTCGTCCGTCACGCTCTCAGATCTCGGCGTCGGTAAGTTGCAGGAAGGAGATCTTGGGCTCTACGGAAAGGTCTTGACTCACTGATCATTCAGCTAAGAGACTTCGAAATTCAAAAGTTTGAATTTCGCGAGGTACAGTAACCCGAAGGTCAAAACGTAAAAGGGCTCTAACTCGCTCGTCCGACGTCGTAGGGCGGCGCGCGATAGCTCAACTAAAAGGTCTCGACGTGCTCTTTCGTTTGGCATTAAAAGTTTTCTTAATTACGCAAACACGCAACACGAAAAGCGACATTCTCGCGTTTTTGAGGCAAAAATCGCTCTAACTCGCTCAGCGTGCGTCGTAGGGAGACGATCTTGGGTTGGTTGGATAGCTCTCGACCCACTGATCATTTGTTCTTCTATTGGTCGAAACTCAAAAGTTTGAATTTCGGGAGCTACAGTAACCCAAAGGTTTTAAACGCGAAACTTATCTAACTCGCTCGTCTTCCGCCATAGAGAGACGATCTTGAGTTCGTTGAATAGGTTTCGGCACACTGATAATTCCGTTAAGAGAACTTGAAATTCAAAAGTTTGAATTGCGCGCGCTACAGTAACTCGAGGGTCCAAAACGCAAAACGGCTCTAACACGCTCGTCTTACGTCGTAGAGCGGCGTGCTATAGGTCAACTAAAAGGTCTCGACGTGCTCTTTCACTTGGCGTAAAAATGTGTTAATTACGCAAACACGCACCACGAAAAGCGACATTCTCGCGTTTTTAGCATATAAATCGCTCTAATTCGCTCAGGGTGCGTCGTAGAGAGACGATCTTGAGTTGCTGGATAGCTCTTAACTCACTGATCATTTGTTCTTCTATTGATGGAAACTCAAAAGTTTGAATATCGCGAGCTACAGTAACCCAAATGTTCCAAACGCAAAACTTCTCTAACTCGCTCGTCTTTCGTCGTAGAGAGACGATCTTGAGTTTGTTGAATAGGTTTCGGCACACTGATCATTCCGTTAAGAGAAGTCAAGATTCGAAAGTTGGAATTTCGCGTGCTACAGTAACTGAAAGGTTCAAACAGCAAATCGCCCCTAACTCGCTCGTCTTACGTTGTAGAGCGGCATTCGTTCGACCGTTTGAAAGCTTACGTTGAGGCAGTTGTTGAACGGTCATTCCTAAAAAAATAGTTTTGTTTTTTAAACCCTTGTCTTACGAACAACTTTGTCTGCTAAAAAAATTAATCCCGGGGGATCCCAATGTTGCCTTGCAACAACCGCTTAGAAATGCGTGTGACTTGCTAAAAAAATTAATCCCGGGCGATCCCAATGTTCCTTGCAACAACCGCTCAGAAATGCGTGTGCCTTGCTCAAAAAATTAATCCCGGGCGATCCCAATGTTGACCTGCAAGAACCCCTCAGAAAGGAGCGTGTCAGAAGTAGCGCATGAATAGTGGACTCCGGGCGGGCGCGCGTCATATCGGAAAGGCTTCGAAATACTTTACATAAGTATCCACTCTTTTACTCTTCCACTTTAAAATACTCACAAACCACTCTGTATTAATAAAACAACTCAACTTTTTTAAAACAACTTATTACACACATAGCTTGTTTCGCCGCCCCCCAGGGCGGCGAGTATATATACGGACGCTATTGTCTGTTCGTGTGTCTGTGTGTCTGTGTGTCTGTCCGTCCGTGTCACAAAACTAGACATGACGGTTAGTGCCACCCGATGGAGTCGAATGCGCTGAGTAACGCGCCGTTGTCCGTTTCTGTTGCTAATTTCGCTATTTCGAGATATTTACAATTAAAATATGAAAATGTCAAAAATGACACTTTTATTTACAAGTCGTATCGGCAAAGTTTTTGCTGAAATGGAAAGGGCATAAGACGCGATGAATTTGTGACATAATTTTCGGATTCCCCCCCCCCCCCCCCCACCCCCCTTATAATTCAACGCAATTTAGGATATTTTCAAGGGATTTTGTCAAAATCCCCAAATTTCGACAATTTCAAACAGCTTAAATTTCAAAATTTCTTTGAAGGGATGTGTCGAGCATAGTCTACCAAGTATTTATCAAATAGTTTCAGATTTTATAATTAACGAAATTACGGATATTTTCAAGGGTATTGTCAAAAATCCAAAATTTCAACAATTTCAAACAACTTAAATGTCAAAATTTCTTTACGCGAATGTATGGAGCATAGTCTGCCAAGTGTTTAACAAATAGTTTCAGATTTTATAATTAACGAAATTAGGGATATTTACAAGGGTATTGTCAAAAATCCAAGATTTCGACAATTTCAAACAACATAAATGTCATAATTTCTTTACGCGAATGTATGGAGCATAGTCTGCCAAGCATTTAACAAATAGTTTCACATTTTATAATTAACGAAATTAGGGATATTTTCAAGGGTATTTTCAAAATTCCCAATTTCGGCAATTTCAAACAGCTTAAATTTCAAATCTTCTTTGCACGGATGTGTCGAGCACAGTCTGCCAAGTATTTAGCATATAGTTTCCGATTTTATAATTAGCGAATTTTCGTATATTTTCAAGGGTATTGTTAAACTTCCCAAATTTAGACAATTTCAAATGGCTTAAATTTCAGAATGTCTTTGCATGGTTGTGTCGGACATAGTCTGCCAACTATTTAGCAAATAGTTCTATATTTTATAATTAACGAATTTAGGGATATTTTCAAGGTTTTTCTCAAAATTGCCAAATTTCAACAATTTCAAACAAACAACTTAAATTTCAAAATATCTTTGCTTGGATGTACCGGGCGTAGTATGTCAAGTAATTATGAAACAGTTTCAGATTTTAGAATTCAAGAAATTAGGGATATTTTCAAGGGTTTGTAAAATATGGCAGATTTCGGCATTTTCAAATGGCTATAACTGAGCAATATTTTCCATGGAGGTGTCGTGCAACGTATGTTTTGCCACCTATTCTATCGAACACGAAACGCGAGTTACTGTGCGGTTCTGCAATCTACAGCAACGGTGTCGTAACCGCCCTCATTTGTGACAGAAAAGAAAATGGCGTCGTCCCATATACCCCCTCTTCATTCCAAAGTGAACCTGCGGCGAACATTCCTGATCCATTTATGGATCAGTACCCACCAATACGAATCTTATAGGCAACAATTGCCCAAGAATGGCACAAACTACCTTTGAAAAACTCGAGGTAACTGCGGCGAAAATCCCCGAAGAAATGCTCAACTTTCTATTCTGACGCACTATTGAATATACCCTCAAATGCACAACACACTATGGAATGCCAATCAACCATCATCGGGTACCCAGTTTTTACTCTAAGCTTGTTTGAAAGCGTTGCTTGAAAGAAGGATCTTCTTGCTCTAAAAGCCGCCCGGGCGAAGTCAATATTGCTACGCAATACCCTCTTGCGAAGGGGGAGCTCGTGAAGTGGCGCTCGCACTCTGCAGAAAGAACGCAACTCTTTGCAATGTCTGTCAGAATGCAAACTCAACTTTTTAGTTCCGGACCGGAGCTTGTTCGAACGAATGGAGCAACTACGGCCAAACCAATTCGCAACAAAACCTTTGTGCCAACGTTCATCCAGTTTATTGCAAAGCAATTTAGATTGCAAAGCACATTGTGTTGAGCCTACGAATAACCCTGTATAATCCCATCAGCACCTCAAGGGCGAAGCCGGCCTCGGATGAGTTGTGAAGGAAGCGTCTGTCGGTCGGTATGTGGCAGTTGCAGTCTCTGACGGCGTGCTCATAGTCGCACTCGTGCATGCAGGCCGCTCGAGTGTACTGTTCTGGGTGGTCCAACCGTAGCATCTAAGTGGCCAAAGAAAATTTGCTGTTTACAAAAAGTCGTGACATAATTCTGTTTGAAGAAGCTTTGGGGCTTGACTTAAATTAATCGAGACTTACCGCAAAGTGCCAAATAAAGATCTCCAAATATGTAGTGGTATGTACATAGGTCTCCAAATAGTGGTAGGGTGTAGAGGTTTGTTGAAACAGTAGTGGTAGGTAGTTATTCGGCACTTTGCGATAATTCGACTTATGTAGGCAATTGTTTTAACTAGATTTTTCTGGACAGTAATCCGACATAATTGAGACAAGACCTTGAGTTGGCGTATTGCTTTCTCGGCGTTGATGCATTTGCTGTTTCGAGTCTCCTCTTCCTCCAGATGAATGACGCGCTTCTCCAGGAGGAGGTAATGGGCCTCCCCGGGAGGGACAAATATGGCGTCACTGGAAAAGGGCTGGTATCTCTCGAAGAACCTCACTTTGACCCCGTCAAACTTGGGTTGCTCCATTCCGATCGAAGGGTAGGCGTTCTTGAAGTCGAGCTTCAGCTGTATTACAATGGCATTGTGGCCACTGTGACCAATCACGAACGGCTGGCTGCGATTCTGTTGGATCAGGAAGCACTTTCCAAGGTTGTGAGAAAACACGGGCTTGACAAACAAGTCTCGACTGGGTAGGAATTCTGCGCCAGACAGTAAGTAGGCATCTCGCACGAATTTTTCTTCGTGGTAGCCAACCTGCGGTGACAGAAGCCGACGACCGCTTGATTGTGCTGTGCAACGTTCACTCTACCTACGACGAGTGTCCCACCTTCATGTAGTAGTCCTGAAGAGAACGCGGCACATAGTAGGGTTTCTCCATTGGAACGATGCCAGCAGTTGGTGGCGAAGTAAAGTTTGGCTTATTTGGGACGGGAACTGCCTGCAAGAGCCGTTCAACAAAGAGCCTATTGGCTGGCGTGTTTCTGAACTCCTGACTCGCTCTGGTCTGCCAGACTGGGAAGTACGTGAAGACATTCTCTCTCTCCCACGCTGGATCGATTCTGGCCTGCTCGCGACGCTGTCTGAACAATTCAATATGGTATCGTGGTGAGGCCCCTACAATGTTAACCTTCATTCTTGAGCCAACCTGTGTATGGGGTTCATGGGGCAGAGAAGTATCTCCGGCATGGGCACCTGTGGCATAGGAACAAAGCGGTAAGATGTGACCATCTCATACTTCAGATAGTTGGCGACTTCATCAAAAATGTACCACGCCGTCGCGAATAGGGCCCCGACTATAATCACGGACCACAGGGACTTCTCTAGGCAGCTGGGGGCGAGATACCTGTAAGAATCGATCGGCGCCCTGCGTCGAAATGGAAACGAACTGGCACGACAGCGTCAGCTGTCGGTCACTGGACCGCTGGGAGCAGTCACGTTTTGTCATCACCAAGTTGTGGTCTGTATTTCATCACTGGCCACACCAGTCAATGAATTGACACGTACCAATCAGCGAATCCATGAACATCCGTCTTCAGGAACAGATCCGACACACTCGTCTCGTCTTCTGGAGTCCGTTTGGCGGGAAGGAACGCCTTTGGCACCCTCTTCTTACTCAGGTACTCGCTCAGAGCCCAGTCGATCCTCCTGTCCAGGTCTTGGTCGAAGGACCTCGGTTGGAATTTGCGCCCCCTTCTTCGTTGGGCAGTCACTGTCTCGCCAGTATCCGCGTTGCGCTCCACAAATTTCACCGTTGGCTGCTGCTGCTGACTCGTCGCGTCTGACGTCGACTCGGCGGCCGGAGGGGCGATTTCTATCACTGCGGACATTGGGACGATGAGCAGCAGACGCTTTAGGTTACCAGGCGATAGGCGCAGCAACGCTAATTCCCCGCAGTTAACCGGCAACCGCAACTAGGTAGTACAAGGACGTTCAACCTGTTATTGTTCCAGTGGCGAACAGGACCCGTTTGAGTCTGTCCTGTGTGAACAGTGTAGTACGCCACGCTGTGTAAAAGGAGCCGCGAGAGGCTGTTGCTGGAAGATTTGCCGTATGACGTTTGGGGCAGCACGTTTGCGTCTACGGCACTGTCGTTTGAGGTGGCTAAGCATCGCTGTTTCCCCCCCCCCCCCCCCCCCCTCCGCCCAAGCGCTCTGTACTACAGTACCCTTCTCGCGAAGCAGCGCACCTGTAGTACCCAAGTCTGCATAAGACTCGAACAAGCTTAGAGTAAAAACTGGGTACCCGATGATGGTTGATTGGCATTGCATGGTGCTTCGTGCATTTGAGGAGTATATTCCATAGTGTGTCAGAATAGAAAGTTGAGCATTTCTTCGGGGAGTTTCGCCGCAGTTACCTCGAGTTTCCAAATAAAGATTGTGCCATATTTGGGCATTCGATGCCTATATGGTGCATTGGTGGGTACTGATCCATAAATGGATCAGGAATGTTCGCCGCAGGTTCACTTTGGAATGAAGAGGGTCTAAATGGGACGACGCCCTTTTCTTTTGGGTCACAAATGCGGACGGTTACGGTACCGTTGCTGTAGATTGCAGAACCGCACAGTGAACGCGATTGCCACATTCAGTTTTAGATAGAATAGGTGGCAAAAAACAAACTTTGCCGCAGGCGGACACGTCCATGGAAAACCCTTGCTAAATACAAGCCATATAAAAATGTCGAAATTTGCCATATTTGACCAAACCTTAAAAATATCCCTAATTTCTTGAATTCCAAAATCTGAAACTACTTGCTAAATACTTGGCAGACTGTGCTCGATACATCCGTACAAAATAGTTT